>JAZGLO010003536.1:0-12521 GCA_036873155.1 Biomphalaria sudanica
AGGACTTTTCTCTCATTATGACCTTATGTGTTTTGTGTGTACAGATGGAATACCCCAGGACTTTTAGGACTTTTGTCTCATTATGACCTTATGTGTTTTGTGTGTACAGATGGAATACCCCAGGACTTTTGTCTCATTATGACCTTATGTGTTTTGTGTGTACAGATGGAATACCCCAGGACTTTTGTCTCATTATGACCTTATGTGTTTTGTGTGTACAGATGGAATACCCCAGGACTTTTGTCTCATTATGACCTTATGTGTTTTGTGTGTACAGATGGAATACCCCAGGACTTTTTCTCATTATGACCTTATGTGTTTTAATACCCCAGGACTTTTCTCTCATTATGACCTTATGTGTTTTGTGTGTACAGATGGAATACCCCAGGACTTTTGTCTCATTATGACCTTATGTGTTTTGTGTGTACAGATGGAATACCCCAGGACTTTTGTCTCATTATGACCTTATGTGTTTTGTGTGTACAGATGGAATACCCCAGGACTTTTGTCTCATTATGACCTTATGTGTTTTGTGTGTACAGATGGAATACCCCAGGACTTTTGTCTCATTATGACCTTATGTGTTTTGTGTGTACAGATGGAATACCCCAGGACTTTTGTCTCATTATGACCTTATGTGTTTTGTGTGTACAGATGGAATACCCCAGGACTTTTCTCTCATTATGACCCTGAGACCCGATGAGGGCACGGAAGGCAAAGTGTTTTCACTCTACAGTGACGCCAAGGCTCACGAGATCATGTCCTTTGAGGTGGGCTCAAAGAGCCAGTTCGTCTACAGTGACATCCAAGACACACCCGGCGAGCCTCTGGTCTTTAATTTGCCATTGAACGATGGACAGTAAGTGATCAGCTATTTAGGTCATCAGTTTTCTAAGTTGTGCTTTCTTTTTTCTTTTCCATGCATGGCAATGACCTTAGAAGTACATTGACCAACAGGTTCTTTTTACTATCATTAAAATTATAATTATTATTAGTTTTTCAAAGAGTTAAAATAATTTTTTGTTATTAACTAACTAATATTTCTTTGTCAATTAACAAGTGAGACCTGATGCCCAGTACGATCCGTACCACCCTAGGTGCGACACTGAGTGGGACAATAATAATAATTTTTAAAAGGCGCATTGAACATAATGTTCAAAACTATTTTGAATGGTAAAAATTTTGGATGAACTTAAGTGGGTTTTCGGAGTATTACCGTAGATGACATTAGCCAGCGATGTCAATTTAAAACGGTAAGAAGCAGAAAGAGGAAGGGGGGGGGGTAAATAGGGATTGTTGATATGAGCGCATTGCAAGCCTATTAAAAATACTTGAAGATTGAAGATCTTAAATTATTGTTTATTTTTCACTATATTAATATTTGATGCCATATGACCCCCCCCCCCCCGGCAAACACACACAGCGATAGAAAAATAGAAAGAAACAATTATTTTTTCGATGGTGTTTGGCGACCCCTGGCAAATCGTCAATCGACCCCCAAGGGAGTTGCGATCCACAGGTTGAGAACCCCTGAATTATGCTGATATTAAGTCCTTTCAAATTCGGTTCGCAACAAATCTAGAGTTTTAAATTTATGTCGTACTCGATTTTGGCTGCTGTTTAGAATAGATTTAGCTTAAAAAAAAAAAGGATGGTAGTTCGCTGGCAACAGAACACCCTGGTAAGCAATTGGTCATCATACTGTGAGAACTCTGCTTCACCTAACAAGTAAACCTCCGTCTAATGCTTTTGTGTGTGTGTCTAAAGCTAAAGCTTGAAAAGATTCTGTTTTTAACCCTAACCCTAACCCTAACCCTATTTCATTGGCGAATCTCATGCCCTACGTCGTCTTGACTAACTAGCTGGCAAGTTGTCTGTATAAATTAAATCTGGCACACTCCAAACCTGCAAGAAGATATCCAATTCCAAGAGCACGTGATATTTGTCTAATTTGTGGAGATGGCCTCATTAAAAGAATGTACCTAGCGACGATACAAGAAAACACACATCGTACAAACGCAACAAAATACAGTCTATACTTTATGTCATAGGCTTGGGGGAGAGTGTCTTTGGTAACACTCTGGTGTACAAGGAAATGAAATAGATTTGTGGATGTTAACAAAGAACATAAAGAATTTTACTGCTAGAAATAAAAAAATTACCAATTCAGGATTTTGTGATTTTACCATCACAAAAGAGATACAAGACACCGATAGCAAAGACATACAGACACACAAACTCTTTTATTCCCCTGGCGATCAAATCATTAAATAGGAACTATCTGATTTAAACTTTTCGCATGTAAATTATGAGTGGGTCTGGTGTGAATGCATATTTTGGTTTTCTATAGTTATAATGTTTTTTTTTGATGTTATGCACAATTTGTAAGACAAATATCCTTAGGGATAATAACGATTATTATTATTATAATGTTAGAAACGAACGAGTATTCATTCTCTGGCGCTGCCAGGGTCGAGTTTCGGCTAAAGAGAAACAAAATTCATCGTAGTCCCTTTACCAGTTTCCACTGAGAAGTTTTCTGGTGATGTGGCAGGTCTGCAGCAGTACCGCCTTCTGACAGGCAACGAAGATGTTCCCAGGAATGTTAAGGGCCTTGATGGTGTCTGTGAGGTCAGTTGTTATTATCCCCTCGGTTGATATAACAATGGGGTATATTGTTATTTTGGACAATTTCCATGTACGCTTAATCTCCAAGCCTAGGTTCCCATATTTTCTTTGTTTTTCTATCTTAGTTTTTCTTAAATTATGAGACAGTGGTACGGCGATATCGATAATGGTAGCGGTTTTTTTCTTTTTTATCAACGAACAGAAGATCCGGGCGATTGAAATCTACCGTTTTGTCGGTCAGAATAGGACTATCCCAGTACAGCAGATGTTCAGTAGACTCAAGAACCTCTTGTGGCGAGTATTTATAATAGGGAGGAGTGTCCTTACCGCTCAAATTGTGCGTCAAAGCCAAGTGTTGGTGTATTAACTTTGCAACTTGGTTATGGCGACCTAGGTAGGCAGATTCTGATAGGGCTGGACATCCTGACATGTGTTCAATTGACTCGTCCACATTTCCACATTTTCGGCATTTGTCGACAACATTGAGTTTCAGGATATACTTCTCGTAATTTTTGTTCTGATTACTCTGTCCTGTATTGATGTAAAAAAAAAAGCCTTCTGTTTCAGGGTAGAGACCTGCTTTGAGCCATGTTGAGGGAGCAACCTTGTCGATGTTGTCCCCATGTAATAAATCCGAAAATTTTCAGTGGAGGTTTTTTTTCTTTTCATTGGCGAATCTCATGCCCTACGTCGTCCAAACTGACATTGACATGAGCATTGTATAGGTTCAGAGGGGTTGCTTCGGAGTCATATCTGCTAGAAAGGAAACTAATTGATTGCTGGAGGCGAGCAGTTTTGATCGTATTTTTAAAACTTGCATCTTACACATTTTGAAGATGTTCTGCAATCCACAACCCCCATCCTTCCTGAGCAGGTATAACCTTATGGTGGAGGAGTTAAGCACCGAAATTTGTTTAGTAATTTTCTAGTGAGTCTATCAATGTCATGTAGGTCGGTGTCAGTCCATTTGATCACACCGAACGTGTAAAGGAGCACCGGGACGGCCCAGCTGTTTATTGCAGTGATGAGGTTACTTGTGTTGAGGATTTTATTAACTCTTTGCTTATATTTACCTAGAAAGTCCTCTTTTAATTTCTTATGGTTTGTCTTGGCATTCTGGTTTATTCCAAGATATTTATAAAGAGAGGCAGAGTTCAATTCCTCGATGCCTTCAAATGCCATGTTGGTGTTCGTTGCCTTGCCCTTTTTAATGCTTATGATGTCACACTTATCCAGGTCAAAAGACATACAGATATCGTCACTAAAGCATTTTACCGTTTTGATTAAGGTTTGTAACTTTTGCTCGGTTTCTGCATATAGCTTTAGATCATCCATGTATAATAAGTGGGACACACATTTTGTACATTTACTGTCAACCCTAAAACCGTTTGTAGTGTCTTGGAGTAATGAAGATAGCAGAACCAGAGTGGAGATAGTGAGTCACCTTGGTATATACCTCTTCTTATGTGCACAGAACCTAGTTTATCACGATTAAGGTGCAGATTTATCTTCCAATTATTCATACAGACTTTCAATAGTTATTTTATTCTTGGGTTGATTCTATGAATATCCAGGGTTTTTAACAGTCAATCATGCGGAACTGAATCGAAAGCTTTTTTGTAGTCGATGTAACACATGTGTAAATTTCTCTTTCTTCTATTAGCTTGGTGCAATATAATACCATCTATAGTTAGCTGTATTTTACAGCCCATCGACTCTTCCATGCAATATAATACCATCTCTAGTTAGCTGTACTTTACAGCCCATCGACACTTCAATGCAATATAATATCATCTATAGTTAACTGTACTTTACAGCCCATCGACTCTTCAATGCAATATAATACCATCTCTAGTTAGCTGTACTTTACAGCCCATCGACTCTTCAATGCAATATAATACCATCTATAGTTAGCTGTATTTTACAGCCCATCGACACTTCAATGCAATATAATACCATCTATAGTTAGCTGTACTTTACAGCCCATCGACACTTCAATGCAATATAATACCATCTATAGTTAGCTGTACTTTACAGCCCATCAACTCTTCAATGCAACCTTGTTGTTTCTCTGCTAGTAGCTTATGGGCAGTGCACAATTTATACATTTTACTTTTTATAAGTGAGATTATTATAATAATTATCACATCGAGGAAGACACGTTTGGAGAATGATTTTTAAACATTTGTTTTTAGTGACTAACAATTTCTTTCACTAACAGTTACCTGCAACCCTATGTTTTAATAAAGTACATCTTAGAAAGGCAACATAGGTCCAAGATCGGATTTACGACAGTGCAAACAATGCAGTCTCACAGAGTCACAGAGCCTCACTACAAACAGGCGCCTCTGCAAATAAAAAAAATGTTTAACTTTTTCAAATTGGCAAAATAAGTATGAAAAAAAAGGAAATTGAGACTAAATGTAGAATTCTTCTAATGGGTCATTATTCTAGCGTTAATAAAGTGGACTTTCTTCCTTCAGTCGTCAGAAGATCTAAATATATTTTCCAGGCAATGCCAGGGCCTCCATTAACTTTTAAATTCGGCACTGTAATAATAATTTTATAACAACCCTATATATATATATATATATATATTATATATATATATATATATATATATATATATATATATATATATATATATATATATATATATATATATATATATCATTGGCCTCCTTCAGTCGTAGAACGACTATGGTTAATCTCAGAGCACACTTCCTCATGTGGCTGTGGAGCCCTACTTATATATATATATATATATATATATATATATATATATATATATAATATATACTCATATTATGGGTGTGTAAAATATTCCCTATCCTCCCTCGGAAATATTGTACACACTGATATGTTTTCCTTGAAGTTACTATGTTCCATTTAATGAAGTAAATATACTGTGGTTTGAGCAATAAGGAAATAAGGAACCCTCTTCTGTTTGGTTAGCATTCATCTTAACAATGGTGTTTAGAGTTGCACATCAAATATAAGTTTAGATGTGTAAGGATGATCAAGTGACGCTTTCATGAAAATTGTAAGCACTATGTTACTATTGGGATTACTATGTATCCAAGGATAAACAATATTTGCTTTATGGCATTGAAGTAACAAACTAAATTACCTTGCTTTGCTCCCCTGAACACACACGTCCACATGTTTGAATCATGAGCACCTATCAATTAAGAGGTATGCAGAGAGCAGCACATGTTCTACATTCAACAAATTAGGCCATGCACGTGAGCCGCAACTGTTTTTGATAAACTAAATATTTTAATCAACCATACAATATTATTATGAGTTTCTGTGCATCAAATTTCTAAGCTCTTCTGTTTGTATTACAAAGTAGTTTTTACAAAGCTTATATCTACTCACTCTGTCCCTCCGTCAGTCTCTCTGTATGTGTGTCTGTCTGGCCAAAAGTTTGTACACATTATTTCTCCGACACCCAATTTCGGACCAAGCTGAAATTTTGTAAAATTATTTCTTTTACCTAACAACACTAGAATCAATTTTTAAAAATTAAACAATTGGTATCTCAAACAAGTGAAAGAAATAGTACTCGACTGAATTAGTCCCCTTTATATTAGGCTGCCGTCTCAGGCTTAGTGAACACAAACATGAAATACAAACAGTAGATAACTATACAATCTTCTATGTTCATAGACTGTTCGCTAGCAGAGTGGTTAGCGCATTGGCTTGAGAAGCCTTTAGTGGCTTTAGCCCACAAGTTCAAATTCGGGTCGTTCCTTTTTAAAAAATAAAATACATTTATTACAATTTAGTGAGTAATAGTGAGCTTTCAATAATGCATTGTTTACCTGGTCAATTTATTTCAAAAACTACATCAATCTTTCTCATTACTTTTTCTTACGCTTTTCTATAGGACCTATTATATCACCAACACATTTCTTCTTGTTGCTTTTTGTTTTCTTTTTTTTCTCTTACGAAATTTTATCTTTTAAAAAAACGTAAACTGGATCTTAAAAATCAAGCTGATTCATTTTAACGTGATTAACTTTTAGTGTGAAAATCCCACAATAGTTGGTTTCATCAAAATCACAAATTGTCGTTCTTTATCCCTAACCCATATATATATATATATACTACACCTGATCACACTGTTCCTTCACTCTAGTTTTGTTCTATTCATCACCAAAGCTTTCAAGCCCAGGTGCTAAACTTGTATACATCTAATTGTTTTGAGTTTCTGCCATTATGTTTCCAGGTGGCACAGGGTAGCGCTTAGCGTGAAAGGCAAGTCTGTCACATTGTTCAACAACTGCCTTCAGCTGGACACATATAATCTAAACAGAACCTTGCCAGCCGAGATGGAGACAGACGGACTCATGTTTGTAGCATTCCAGTTGACGGAAGAAACCAAAAGTTTTACTGTAAGTGAGAGCTAACTGACATTTTACTTTCAGTAAACACTTGGGTAATGTGAACTGTGTTACTGCAAGGAATTGATAACTCAACTAGTCCAAATTAAAAAATATTTTTGAATTTCCCTTTCACAAAATTTAGTATATTGATTGATACAAATTACTTGACAGGACTGTAACAAAATTTAAAAAACAACAACAGAAAATAACTTAATAAGCAAGTTTTCATAAAAATAAGCTTAAAACTGTGACAATTACTCATTCACATAAATTAAGGTTTGTTAAAGTTAAACTCCTTGTTACACGCCTAACAGAATCTATATAGGCCTATTATTTGTCCATTATTTTTTTACAACAAAGGTTTGCATGACATGAAATGGAAATACATATAAGCGCGCTATGGTATGTAATGGTAAAAACAATATTGAATGGTAATAATTTTGGATGAACAAAAGGTGTTGCATGATATTTCAGGATTTTGTACCAGTGATGTCAATTTAAAAACGGGTAAAAAATGAATTATTTTTATTTGATTTTTCGAATGGACAATTTTATAGAACCGTTTCTAAGTTTCTACCCAACCCAAAACAGGCAGATTCGCTTGGGGTATGGAGCTTGTATAAAATGAGAATAGAAGAACTAGACGCTATGCAAATGCAGAGCAAACACCAATTAACAAAATCTAGAGATTAATTATTCGTCTATTATTTTTACAACACAGAAATAAATGTTTTTTCTTATGTACATTTTGTTTCAGTGTATTTGTAGAATAAGATTTCGAAGCGCCTAAACACTGAAGCGTTGGTGTGTTAAAATGTACATAGGCCTACAATACCAATAGGCGTATGTTACAGTGTTATTCAAGATCTTATTTTGTTTTAGGGTGTTATTCAAGATCTTATCTTCTTGGCGGACCCTGGAGCAGCCTATGAACACTGCGAACGATTTTGTCCAGACTGTGATGTTTCACTGCCCTATATGGTATCACATACTATTCAGAGCTCTTCTGGATCTTCTGGATCTAAAGTAACAAAAATTATCAAAACAGAAGTGGGAGGATTAAATTATACAACTAGCGAAGGAGGAGAAGGGGTACGTTTTATTTTCAAACTTTTAGATCTCTATAGCTTGCGTTGAATAATTAAGTCTCATTGCTGATTTATTAAAATGCTTAATTAACAGCATAAATCTTCCCCACAAGAGGCATAGCTAGGGGGAGGGATGGAGAGAATTTGAAAATCCCCTCAGGCCAGGCATCTGAATTGAGTTTAGGCTACTTACTACTTAGGGGGGGGGGGTCCCCAAATGAGTGATTTTGACATTAAATATTATAATTAATAATATAGTCTATACGCAAAATGCAGGGTCCCCAAAGAGGTCAAGCAGCCCGTCCCCTCACTGTTCCCCACCCCTCCTTTTGTTCATGTCCAAAGAGACTAGACCAAGTGCATTGTGACTAATCTAATGCAAAAAACAAAACATAAAAAAAAGAGAATATTAAGAGATTTAAAACCACCATGCCCAGAAACAACTAGTCTGACAGAAAACCCTTGGTGTTGCATCAGTTACAAGCAGAAAAGGAAGATTTGGATCATGGAAAGATTGTTTTGATGAGCTGGTGCAAAAAGAAAATAACTTGAAGAAAGAATTTGAAGATTACAAATTTTTTCTATCTATGCATTCTTTAAGCTTTGCCTATTTGGATTTGTTGGTGTCTTCTCATTTTGGGTCACAAAAATTGTTGGTAAAATGTGGCATATCCCAGCACAAGTTGGTTTCAATTTCATTTTTATATATGCTTAGGAATAAAAAAGCAACAAAGATATTAATATTGTCCAAAGGCTAAGAAGTTTAAGAAGATATTTAGGTATTTTCTTAGGACTTACATTTCATATCAATAAGTAAAAATGCTTACAAAATTGATTCATCATTACTCTAGATTAATATTGGATTTGTCAAAATGTTAATTAAATTTTTTTTTCTAGGTACTATGTTAGTAGTATTAAATTTTTTTTTCTAGGTACTATGTTAGTAGTATTTTTTCTTTTGTCTTCCTAGATAAATAGTGATTTCACCCAAAAAGAAAATAAAAGTATCTAGATCTAGAAGCTCTTTAGCCTTAGGAGAACACAAATTAAACATGAAAATGTTGTTTTTAGATTAAATTGGCAGATTCTTGAGACATTTTCTAGATGGCCTAGCTTTGATAAGTTTGATAACATTGATTTTAATAAATGTTCTTATTGCCTGTTTTGTCAATGAATAAATATTAAATTTGACTTTTTTTTTTCA
The DNA here is from genome assembly GCA_036873155.1 of Biomphalaria sudanica. Taxonomy (NCBI): domain Eukaryota; kingdom Metazoa; phylum Mollusca; class Gastropoda; family Planorbidae; genus Biomphalaria; species Biomphalaria sudanica. The sequence goes on from JAZGLO010003536.1 coordinate 9,312, forward strand.
GTCTAAAGTTACCTTGGAATATAATGCTGCAGAACTGCGAGACGTCACCTATAGATCTGTGAGTCACTTTAATGTCCGGAATGTAACATTTTAAAATAACATATTTATTTATGCTAACTCTTTGTTAGTGCTGCTGAAATTGTAATTGTAGATCTATAAAAGATAGGGAATCAGACATTAGCCTTCTAAATAACCTTAAATTTTGCATTCCATTTAGGGTCCACCAGGCCCACCTGGACAGAGAGGTTCTCCTGGCCCACCTGGATTTAAAGGCGAGTCTGTAAGTTTGTAAGAACTAAGATAGCAGTAAATTAGTTTACTTGACACCCTTTAGTTTAGCAAAAAAGATGTTTGGCTATCAGGATATGAAGATTAACGTAGAATTAATATATTTCTACAATTAGGTTATACATTTAAAAAATTTCTTTCTCTTTCTTTATATATATAAAGTAGAAAGTAAAATGTATGTGTAGTTTAATATATACAACTCATATAATAGACTAGAGAAACTGCAAAATTTAAAAATGTTTGAAATATAAGTTTTGTCTTACAATTTACATTGTTTAAAAAAAAAATATTACATCTGTAAAAATTCAATGAAATGTACAAAGTAACATAAGTATTTTAGAATTTTCTTTATTACATTACATTGAAAAAAATATATATTCACTTAGCTTGCAAGAAAAAACCCATCTGAAATTTTCTTACAAATTTAAATGTTACTTTTGTTTTTGTTCAAGGGCCCCGCTGGTAAAAGTGGTATAGATGGAAACCCAGGTATTCAAGGTCCTCCAGGCCACGTGTTTGTTTTCCCGGTAAGTAAATAATGTGTAAAATAATTGAAACCTTAGTAAAGATGACATGAAAAAGAAATATTCTAGTCTTATTAAATTAGGTTTATACAAATGTTAGTTTTTACAAAATGAAACTAAAATTTCATTTTATAGATCTATATTAGGCAGGAGATAAAAATTATTCATACTATAATGCAGTAATTTAGTTTATGATTGTATTTTCCCCTCACTAATATTTCAGATGAACTGGGACAACAAACAGAGCAACCAGGCCGAACAGTTTAGAGTTTTATTGGATCAGCACATGTTGGCCATGAGAGGTGCCCCTGGTGCCCAGGGTATGACTGGTCTACCTGGCAAAGCTGTAAGGAATTGTTTGTAAAATATTTTACATGTTTCGGATGTTCCTTCAGAGTTGAAGATAATTTCTTCCTAGTCCAAACCTCCCGCAGGACGACGGGGGATGGGAGCGGGCAGGGTTTGAACCCTGGACCATCGATAAATCTGAACGACAGTCCAGCGCGCAAACCGCACGACCAGGCAGCCATCCATCATTTAGTTTGGATATTTTTTTTTTTCTAAAGTAAAGATATAGATATTAAAAATTTGAAAAACTAATTTTAAAATACATATTTTTTTGACATTTTAAGGTTAAGGGTTCTCTGGAAAATTATTAATTAATTAATTATTATTATTAAAAACATGTCATTAAATAACAAAACATTGGTTTCAAATATTTTTTATTTTTCCTCATATCAAGGGTTCACCTGGACCTGTAGGAGACAAAGGTGATGTTGGAAATACTGGTGAAATGGTGAGAACTAAACTTATCTTGTTTTTCATGATAGATTTCACCTCATACTCTCATGCAGGCTTATAACTTAGTGCAACAAAAATACATTATTAGCTACTTGAACTCTCATCACCATGTAAATAGCACTTTAAAAAAATACTCTTGTCATAATTATTGTTGTTTAATAACTCCTCTTCTCTCTAAAGGGCCCCATGGGACCAATGGGTCTGCCTGGTCTACCAGGACCTATAGGAAAACGTGTAAGTATTTTTCATATAATGACCCCCCCTCCTTTTTTTTTTAAATTGTTACTGAAGTTTTATGAAAAATAACTTTACAAAATATTTTCTGTTACTTTAATTACAGTTACATATTTTTAATGTGATTACTTTCTTTTTTTTTTATTTTGGCTGCTTAGCCTGTTGATAGATTCTTATTTTTTACTAGACAGTGATAGGGAATTCTTTCCCTGGTAGATGCTATATTTAGTTAACTCTTGTTTTTGTTGGTTAAATGTTAAGTTACATTTCCTCCAGGGCTAAAGCTATTTCTTCTTATACCTTCAGTCACTCCTTTCTCCCTGCTTGTAGTTTATTAATAAATCTCTTTTTTTTAATCCATATATAAAGCTTACAGAGTTGTTTCTATCTTTTTTTGAATAGTTTTGAGTGTAATAAAATTGCAACAATACTGCAGTTCTTCTATATGTGTACATTTTCCTGTCTATTCTTTAGGGACGAGCTGGCAAAGATGGTGAGCGTGGTGTGATGGGTCTTCCTGGTGATAAGGTAAATATCAACTATTACATTCTTTAGCTATTCACACTCTCCCACAACCTAAACAAGAAGAAAGGGTCTATAGCCTGCATTTACTATACTTTAACTAAAAATACATTTATTTGAGCTGGGACATATATGTCTTCTAAGACACAAATAGTTTTTTTTTGTTTTTCATTTCTTAAAATTGTTTCATGTTAAATTGGTGGTGGTGTTTTTTTATACCTATGTATCTCATAATTTTGATGTTGTGTTTTAGGGTTTAACTGGATTCCCAGGACAGCCTGGTATGCCAGGTGAAAAAGGTCACAGAGTAAGTCGAAATTGCTTAAAAAATATATCTTTTTAAATACCTTGATTAACTAAGTAACTCATTTTTTTTAGTATAAGCTTAAAATGTATTCCTTGCATTTAGATAACAATGTTTGTCTACTTTTGTCTTTCATGTTGTTGTTTTTTTTATAAAAAGCACCTTAATCTTGCAGTATGCTATAGTTTTAATTATTTTTAGTATTATAGATAATCTTAAAGGGCAGATTATAATTAGTAATATTAATCATATGTTGTTAAGATAGTTTTGAAGCTATTGACATTTTTGTGACTATCTATACACATCTTGCTCTTTTCTTTTATAGGGTGAGCCTGGTGTGCCTGGTGAGTCTGGGCCAACTGGTCAAGATGGAGAACAGGTGACTGTAATGTTTACTATACATATATTGTTAATATATCTGAAATTGGTTAGTTAGTGTTCCATTATCATGTACATATTTTCTCCTAACATGTTTTTATTTGACAGCCAATTATTTTCTTGTAACAACCAAGATGACTGCCTCTTACGCGAAGATGT
>JAZGLO010003537.1:0-47346 GCA_036873155.1 Biomphalaria sudanica
GTGCCATCACTTAAACACCACAGTGCCATCACTTAAACACCACAGTGCCATCACTTAAACACCACAGTGCCATCACTTAAACACCACAGTGCCATCACTTAAACACCACAGTGCCATCACTTAAACACCACAGTGCCATCACTTAAACACCACAGTGCCATCACTAAAAAGTGAAGTTTGTTCCTTTTCTTAGTCACAAAATATAAAAGTAATATCTTCATTGTCCGCTGTCGTTTTCAAATGCTACATTTTAGCATTTGACGTTGTCATCTTTTTTATCATTTAATGAACGCAATTTCCACCGGCAGCGTCCGAGATTTGGACCCAAGTGAAGCATTTTATGATGTGAAATTTCAATAGTTTTGAGGTATTATTTAAACTGAATAATATACGATGTAGTGTTAAGGTATTCCTTTCTCAGGTGTCTGTTAATCCTTTTAGTAAGAGATCATTTTATTGGTCCAAACCAGTTGCAATTCTGTTTCCACTTCAGCAGCACTACAACAGAAGCAAATACAAAAGTATTTTTAATGTTGTTCTAATTTAATATTTAGATCTATTTATTAAACCTTATATTGACAAAAAAACAACAACTTACAAAATACATTTTTTACCAAAGACAATACCTCTTTTATACAGCTTATAGAGCGATTATTTGCTCTGAATAACTAATGAATGTTTGATTGAAAAAAAAAATCGAACCTTTTTTACACCGTCCGATCCCCCCCCCCCTCCTTTTGAGAAAACAAAATCCTTGTGAAATGAATATATAAATCTACTAGACTTTATACATTTTTGACGTTTAAATCAGTCCCAATCTGGCCAACGAACTAGCTTTTCTTTCCCAAAGATATACATCAGCTGTTCAATTTCTAGGAAAATCGTTTCATGCCTTTTTGAGTACCGTGTCCAGATTTTTTTAGCCCACCCACCAGCATTTTAGTTGTCACGAAAGCCTTAGGCCACTGCAACCTATGCGACTGCAATTGGGCCCCGCACTTTCATAGGACCCGCTCTAATTCTAGGTGTATAAATTATTAAGTTAAACCATTTTATAACTTATGACAGATTTTCTGCGGCCTCCTGATTTACCACGAGTTCCTGGAAATCTCCTAAAATTGCAAAATATACGAAAAAGAAATTATTAAAATATACATCGAAAGTTCTAAATTTAGTTTTTTAGTTATGTATATGACGCGTAGGACGTAATCATCTTTTTTTTTGAAGTAACGTCTGTATCATATAAGATAAGAGAACTATAAGGACCCTTTCAGACCTTGCAATCTATAGTACAGATGACGTAAAGGTCATCTGTTTCTATGGCGACGGTAAATGAGGCTGTCATGTGGCCAGCACAACGACCAATTGCTTTTACTTTCCCAGCTATCCCATTAGAGTTGGTTGGACTCAGGGACGTCCTGAAAATCCCGAAATTAAAACGCCCAGTCTTTATCGAGATTCGAACCCAGGACCTCTCAGTTTGTAAGCCAACCGCGTTACCACTCATCCACCATGCCTCCGATATTAACTATGGGCAAAGTAAAAATGGAACCAGCAAAGTGCTCGCCACATTCCCCACTCTTGTAGTCACTCAACCATCACAACGTCTTGTCTGTTTTTTTGAATAGTTTTAGGTACCGCTGATACGTTGGGAGCGTCGTTTTAACTCGCACGCCAAGTGTTGGAAGCCACGCAAGCTCGTGAGGCTAAACAAAAAGTAATCCCTCCATCTCAAGGATCTAGAAAGACCCCAGGCACTTACAGACCTAGATGCATATTTGAAATAACAGAACTAATGTGCAGACAAGGATTGAACCCACGTCAGTAGATTAGTATCACTAGAGATATTACTTGTTTTCAAATCACCATTGTTGATCACGTGATGCATACATTTTGAGTCTGTTTCATTGCCTCTAAGGGTTGTCAGTGGGGGTAGTTGCGATGGTATCTAATTTAAACTTTCTTCCATTGAGAATTGTGTGTCTGCACAAGCTGCATTGAACACAGAGAATGTATTGATGTCTTTATAGTCAGGGTGAACAAAGAAGATGAATTCGCGAAGGTATGGAACCCATCTCTTCGTGTAAGGAGTGAGAGCCTCCACCCGTCACCATACTGTATGAAACGCACATGATTCTTTTTATCGCTTTGAATCTTGCGATCTAAATCTTGAAAGTTATGCAACAGTTCAATTATGCAGCCAAAAGATGGTCTACTACAGTCTAGATCTAGTTTTTATGGGAGCTGTTTTTAAAGCAAGGAAATTAGCACAACTATGTAGTGCTCTAGGACATTACATATCACTCTAGGACAGTACTCTGGGACAATGATAATACAGAAGGACAGTGCATGATACAAAGGACAGTATCCCTTTCTTTCTTTCCCTCTGCCACATTATCCCAACTTATCCAGATAAGTGAAAACACACGGAGAAAGCTAAAAGCATAATATGGCGCTAAACAGAAACAGATGGAACAAATATTTATAATCGCACAGATTTATTTTATTGGTCTAGATCAATGATGCCCAACTTAATTCAATCTGTGGGCCATTTTAATTTCCAACACTAGTGTCGCGGGCCACATGATGGAAAAGATACAAAAACTGAATGAAATTGACCTGAAACTATTTTATTTCAAACCCGAGGATCTAGTACATGACATGGAAGTATTGGGAGAGTGGATTCTTCTCTTTACACTTCAAACAAATGGCCTAAGTTCTGTTTATAGTTTGTTGTTCTTGTTTTAAAACAGCCTCAGACTTTCTTTATAAAAAAAAAATGTTGGCTTGCAATGGTATCATGTTTTGCAAAAAAGTAAAGATCCGTTCACTTTTCCTAGTAGATGCTATAGTCCTATTTCATGAACGCACAAATGTTAAATGCCTTGGTAGTAATACATTAGAAAATAGTAAAAGGTCCTAAAGTAGGTAAAGACACATTTTGATTTTTTTTTTGAGAGGGGGGGATTTTTCAAAAGTTTGTGCCGACGTTTCGGCGGATCGTAAGGAAACACGCCGCAGGCCGGATCTGGCCCGCGGGCCGTATTTTGGGCATCACTGGTCTAAATTTCCAAATTTAAGGATATGACTGATCCAAACTAATTGATACAATGACACTTCGTATAAACTTTGTTGTTTGTTTGTTTTTTAAAGTATTTTGTGTTTTCGTTTGGCCTACCTCTTTTTGGATAACATAAAAAACAAATCAGACCCCCCCCCCCCTTCCCTTTCCAATTCACAAGTACGAGCTAAACTTAAATACAACAACAGCACTGAACATGAACAAATCTTTGTTCATATTCAGTTCTAAAACTTTTTGAACTAGTTTATTGAAAGGTTGCCGTTTTCACTGCAGTGTAATAGGACAGTCTTGACCGCTGTGATCTCAGGATGATTACTGGACAATCCTGACCACTGTGATCTCGCGATGATTACTGGACAATCCTGACAACTGTGATCTCGGGATGATTACTGGACAATCCTGACCACTGTGATCTCGGGATGATTACTGGACAATCCTGACCACTGTGATCTCGGGATGATTGCGAGACAGATATCCAGAACATTCCAAACAGTCTGTAGTCTGTCTCTACATTCCAAAAGTGTACAAGTCTGTCTCTACATTCCAAAAGTGTACAAGTCTGTCTCTACATTCCAAAAGTGTACAAGTCTGTCTCTACATTCCAAAAGTGTACAAGTCTGTCTCTACATTCCAAAAGTGTACAAGTCTGTCTCTACATTCCAAAAGTGTACAAGTCTGTCTCTACAATCCAAAAGTGTACAAGTCTGTCTCTACAATCCAAAAGTGTACAAGTCTGTCTCTACAATCCAAAAGTGTACAAGTCTGTCTCTACATTCCAAAAGTTTTACAAGTCTGTCTCTACATTCCAAAAACTTCCGAGACTCAGGGGACCTCACCCACTAGAACATAACATCTCCTCAGGGGAGAACACGAGATTTATGTCTGTCATTAAATGTCTGACTCCTTTTTTTTATAACACACCTTTTACTTTTCATTCACGCAATAACACATGCCAGGTCTACATCTTGATGTATGGACCAACACTCATACATGCTTGCTTACACACACATATTCACACCCATCTTTTACTGGCCAGTGTGCTCACCTCATAAATATCTGTCCTATAATACTATACACTTAGCAGCCGACATTACAGGGTTGGTGTATGCCAAAATCTTCCACCAGCATGTTTTTATGAGATGTGTAGATATGTGACATTGACCGCTTGGCTAACTGGAGACGATTTTGATGAATCTAATGTGTTAATTTCTAGATGTGGCATACTTGACTTATTTCTTATGACTCCCAGTGAAGCATAGGGCACAACAGCACTTCGCCATGGGACCCTGTTCTGGGCTATTCCCCTCAGCTGGGTGTTATTGACGACGTTGACTTGTAGTACCAAACTGCTGGTAGACAACTAAACCACTGAAGGCGTATTTTATTTTAACTATAAAAAAACTTTAAATAACTTATATTAATAATATAATTACAATAAGAAGGGACACTAAATTATTAGCTGAACACTTCTGAGCTTGTTGATAATCGTACTAAGATACCACATTTAACAAAGTTGTCTTCAAGCTATCGACCTTACATATGCTATTTCTTACTGAGTCTCTCAGAGTCTATGTTTGTATCTCTCTGTCTCCCTCAGTCTCTCTCTCTTTCTCTCTCACTTTCTCTCAGTCTCTCTCTCTCTCACTTTCTCTCAGTCTCTCTCTCTCACTTTCTCTCAGTCTCTCTCTCTCTCACTTTCTCTCAGTCTCTCTCTCTCTCACTTTCTCTCAGTCTCTCTCTCTCTCACTTTCTCTCAGTCTCTCTCTCTCTCACTTTCTCTCAGTCTCTCTCTCTCTCACTTTCTCTCAGTCTCTCTCTCTCTCACTTTCTCTCAGTCTCTCTCTCTCTCACTTTCTCTCAGTCTCTTTCTCTGCATTTAGTCTATAACTATTTCTCTCTCACTTTCTCTTTCTCTCACTCTCTGTCTTTCTCGAGCTCTCCTTTTTGACAGTCTCTATTCTTTTTTTTTATTCTCTCTCTCTCTCTCTCTCTCTTTGTTATTGACGGTCTTTGACTTGTAGCATCAAAATGCTGGTAGACAACTAACCCTAACTCACTACAATAACACAACCTTTCCATCTTGAGTCGTCTGTCCTAACTAGGACCAATGACGACATTGCCACCTATCTTGCATCATTCAGAACCAATCGCTAACCTCATCCCACCGTCACCATAGAAACACACAAACAGATACACACACATACTACATTATACTTCGATGCTGACTCATTGACATATTGAGAATTATCCAACTAAAAGTTAATCAGAGTAATCTGCTCCTTGTCAACTCTTCAATATAAGACCTGGTTAACGTTCATTATAAAATGTTGTAACAACCACAAGGCTAGGAAAGCTTATCAATACTTCCGTATTCTGTACACCGGATACACCAAAAAAGGATAGCTATTCATGGATTTGTCTGCATGTCTGAACATCTCCAACAGATTATTACCAGCGGAAAACAAATAATGAATGTTTGTTCACCATTATATACTGGAGGCGCGGTGGCAGAGTGGTAAAGCGCTTGGTTCCAAAACCGAGGGATCCAGGGCTCGAATCCGGGTGCAGACTGGGATTTTTTTTTTATTTCGGAATCTTTAGGGCACCTCTGATATTAGTTGAGGAAAAATAAAGATGGTTGGTCGTTGTGCTGGCCACATGACACCCTAGTTAGCTGTTAGCCACGGAAACATCTGCTCCATAAAGTTCTGGAACGGGAGCCACTACTATTGTTCATTTACAGCATACAATAGGATCCAGTCTTTAAATCTCAATACAACAATATCAAATCTGGCCATCTCTGGCTGTCTGGTTGTGCGGTTTGCGCGCTGGACTGTTATTTGGATTTATCGATGGTCCCGGGTTCAAACCCTGCCCGCTCCCATCCCCCGTCGTCCTGCGGGAGGTTTGGACTAGGAAGTAAACTATCTTCAACTTTCTGTTCAATAAGACTTGTCTTCGACTCCGAAGATTAATGAGGATTGCAGTATTTCCCGTGGATACGCAGCCCCAGCTGTGACCTACATATTTTGTCATATCCAGTGCAAGCCTAACCATTGTCCACTGGTGGCCGATGAAGATTTTCTTTTCGCCGTTCTATTCAATGACCAAATATAAACTCCCTAAAATCATCCACAGCTCTGTTTCCAAACTGTCTGTACTTGATGGAGGCTCTCTTTAAAACATGTCAAATATAACTGACGAACTACAGGCGAGGATCCTAGCAATGGAATTGTGATGCTGTTTAAGGATACTAGGAAGCACCTGCAAAGACCGCATCTCAAATGAAGAGATTAGAAACAGGGTCACAATGATGACCTGCTGACCACTGTCATAAAAACTCAAACTAAAACTTTTTGGCCCTACCACAAGGTACTAAGGGTTCGCATTGACTTTCCTTCAGGGAACACAACCAGGAAACAACAGAAGAGGCATATTGGTGGGAAGACAACGTAAAACAATGAACGGGCCTGTCATTAACAGAGATTCTATCATGGCGATAAACATAGAGGAATTGAGAAAGACGGTTCTCCTATTAAGTGCGGTGCCCCAACGGTTTAGCAGACTAAGGGCAGGGCTGGTCTTAGATAATTGGAGGACCCCTAAACGAAATGAATGGGGTGGCCCCAAGTGTAATAGAAAAATAAAAAATAAACAATGAAAAATAAAATTACGCAATTTGTTTCAAACCTAGCCAGGATAATCTACTCCAACAATAAACGTTGGACACAAGATTAGATATGTCCTCTCTAAAACATATATTTTTTAGAGTTCTGTGTGAGGCCCCCACCAATCGGAGGCCATAGGCAGCGACCTTGTTAGCCTATGCCTAAGGCCGGCATTGCTAAAGGATATTTGAAGGTGGAGTTGCTGTTTGTACATATTGTTGTCTTTATATTTATAGTTTGTAAGTTTGTGTGAATAGTTTGCTAATGTTTTGTCTTGGTGTGTGTGCATGGTAACCTAAAACTTCCAAAGTACTTTCGTACACACTCTGACGGACGTGAATTTCAATCAAGCGTAGGTAACTCTATATCTGAATCGGAAACGCACGTGTCGCCAGATGGCGCTCAACGGTAGGTATACGCACGCGCGTGAGAGAGTGAGCATGGACGAACCACACACGCACACAGACATACAAATCAGACTATATTAATTTGTAGGCTACCTACTTTTATGACTACGTATTTATGACATATGACATATGTTTACGAACTATTTTATTGCTCGCATGGACCCAACCCACTGCCTTCTAAAAGTTCAATCAGGACCGACCAGTGTTTCAGGCCAGTATAGATCACATTGCATAGCTTACAACATCTGACGACTGAAACAGCACGCGCGGCTGGCACGCACCTATCCCCTTCTAGCGTTTAAGTCTTTAAATAGTCAATCGTAGGGTCTAACCAATAGCAGGAGTGGAGGAACAGAAGCAGCAGATGACAGTGACGTCACATTGCAAATGTTTTCAATGATAATATTCCCTTAGTTTTCATCAGAGTTATCTGGTCTGTGTTACTTCGATAACAAAAAGGGAAATTAATCCTTCAGTATTAAGAGATAAGGCTTAATATGTGGGTTTTATCCCCTTGGATAATTGTACATGTTATTTCTCTCACACCCATTCTCGGATCAAGTTGAAACTTTGCACAATTATTTATTGTACCTAACAAAACATGAATAAATTAAAAAATTTCCAATTAGTTGATTAATTATTTGAAATTTTATTATTTTGTTTGATATCGAAAAAAGGAAGTAAATTACACATTTTTAGAGATATAATTGTAAATACAGAGCTCTTACCCTTAAATAAGCAAGATTATTTTTTTTTAAATTTGATTGTTTACATTTAGGTTTGCACTCCACAAACAATAAAATGCATCAAAAAGAGTAAAAGAAGAAAAAGCGATATGGTGTATGTTGGTGCAATTCAATGGAACCTAACGTAAAAGCTAAGAAACTGAAAAGAGGGAAGATTGGAAGAAAGTTTCAAATTAAAAAAAACACACTTTGTCAGTGATGCCATTTTGAAATATTACTGATGTCAACTGTAGGTTGAGTGGTTGAGTTGCCAAAACCGTTTGGATACTAATCACGGGGCTTGAGTTCGAATCACCGGCCTCGAGCTAAATAGTGTGTGCTGAGCGCATAAAGGAGGCACAGATACTTTTTTTCCAAGTTACTCCCTCGCCACCCCCCCCCCACACACACACCTCTGGTCCACAAAAGAGATTGGACCATAGAGCGCTGAGTTTGCTATTAGCATAAAGATTGTGCTGTGCAAAGGTAATATAAACAATTGTAACCATTGAATTGGGTAGTGAATACGACCAGGTATTTTCAGAAGTGAAATTGTATCACCCAATGTCCAACGTCTGCCGGAGATCGTTGTCTAACTACATATTTCTATTATTACTTAAGATTTGAAAATTATTACATCTTAGCCCAAACCTCCTGCGTGGCGACGGGGGATTGCAGCGTTCACTGTTCGAACCCGGAACCATCGGGAAGACAGTTCAGAGCGCATAAAACACTGGCAGGCAGCCATGTTGTCATCAGCTTCTTGTGTTGATGTCATCGGCTTCTTGTGTTGATGTCATCAGCTTCTTGTGTTGATGTCATCAGCTTCTTGTGTTGATGTCATCGGCTTCTTGTGTTGATGTCATCAGCTTCTTGTGTCGATGTCATCATCTTTTTGTGTCGATGTCATCACCTTCTTTTGTTGAAGTACACCTTCTTGTGTTGATGTCATCAGCTTCTTGTGTTGATGTCATCACCTTCTTTTGTTGATGTCATCAGCTTCTTGTGCTGATGTCATCAGTTTCTTGTGTTGATGTCATCACCTTCTTTAGTTGATGTCATCAGCTTCTTGTGCTGATGTCATCAGTTTCTTGTGCTGATGTCATCAATTTCTTGTGTTGATGTCTAATGCTTGTAATAAAAGTAGGTCTAGACCTTGGTAAACAGGCTTTCTACTGCTTATAACAAAAGTAGGTCTAGACCTTGGTATGCAGACTGCTTGTTGTAACATAAGCAGGTCTAGACCTTGGTATGCAAACTTTCTACTGCTTGTAACAAACGTAGGTCTAGACCTTGTTATACAAACTTTCTATCGCTTGTCTTAACAAAACTATGTCTCAGCTGTCTGTGGCCAGCCATGTTAGATCTTCTGTAATCTTCAGCCTCGACCCTTAAGCCGATTTAAACCAGACTGATTCAAGACTGTAGATTACAAGGGGGTTAACTCTTGTCCTTTTTTTTCTCCATTTTGATTAACAGTGGTGGTTGCAACTAGTCAAATAGAATTACCAACTACACAACTTATTTTTTTATTCTTGTAATAACAACAAATGAACTTTACTGAATTCAAATAAAAATGAACAATAATGCACAAAAAGAGAGATAGGATAAGAAGACATGAAAAGATAACAGTGACAAAAGAAAAGAGAGAGAGAGAGAGATAGAGGCAGACAGAGACAGTCAAAAAGAGACAGACATACAAACAGACAGAAAAAAGAGAGAGCGTAAGAGAGAGAGAGAGAGAGAGTTAGAAAGATATAGAGATATAAAGATATAGAGACTGATAGGCAGAAGAAATTAAGACAGCTATCAGAAGAGAAACGTCAACTCGGGAAAGTACGAGATAGAAAAATATTTTATGATAAAATAAACAACCAAACCTATTACATTCTTTTTTTGGTCTTAATGTTTTTTATTTCGATTTCAGTTAATCTGATAGTGTTGCAATTTGCTGCCTTAGCGTTCTGAGACTAGAACTTACAAATAAAATCCTATAAAAAAAAATTAATAAAAAAACAAGAGGCAAAGAAAAGAGGCCTAAGGCCCATGGATTCCTATGATGATAAAGCTAAAATTGAATAGCGCAAATTCTGAGGTTTCCTTTTAAATAAGAAGAAAACAAATTTTGGGGCTAGAACTTTCAATTTGTCTTTTCTTATGTCTCTAGTAATTATACATAAACACTGAACCATAATCTTAAAATACAAAAACAAAATTTAATAAAATACTTAGAAAGACACTAAGGCACATTCTCTATTCCATATGCTAGGACAAATTTGTACAAATGACGCGTAGGACGTAATCATCTTCTTTTCTGAAGTAACGTCTGTATTATATAAGATAAGATAAGATACATTTTGCACAATATTTTTTTACCAGACAACACCAGAATCAATAAAAAAAACAAAAACCAATTAGTTAATTAACTATGGGTAATATGTTTTTGTTTGTTATCTCGAACGAGGGAAAGAAATTGTATTTGACCAAAATAGTACTACAGGCTGAATTAGTCCCCTTTATAGGTCGCTGCTTTAAAGAGCGTTTGAAATAAACAAAACATAACTATACAATTTTGTATAGTCACCTCCCTTGCAGAGTGGTTACCATTTCAGCTCTAGGAGGCGTAAGTTTGAAATCATTTTTTTTATATTTTGTAATTGCTTTTAAAAACTAATTAAGGTCAAATTCAACCAGATATAATTTTCTTCTCCAGTACCCCCTTCTTCCTAATTTATTCGTAGACTAATATGTCACTAGTGACCTATAATAGTTGTAATCGTTAATATATATGTTAGTAACCTATGGTTGGGTGGACAAAAGAGGCATGGGAAACTTTCATATGTAAATATCAGAAACCATAAACTAACTGTAAATAACCGCATACATATCTTACGTCATACTAAAATGAGCACTTATAGAACCAAATCACCGGCCAACGACAAGGCTTTGGACAAAGTTCACCACCATAGTTTTTGTTATGAACATAATAATAACAGAGTCGAAAACCATGTCTGCTTAGTATGGCTTTAATACACTGAATGACTACACAACAAACATTTCGTGTACACATTCTTACGGACGAGTTACAAGCACATGTAAACATAAGAACGACAACCGATACAGCATATAATATTCATAACAGTTTGTTATAAAATTAATAAAATATTTTGGCATTGATGGTCCATTGCATCAGTGGATTAAAGATTTTCTGAAAGGGAGAGAACACTGTAAAAATAAATTGCTCTAAATCAACACCGATAACAGTAAACTGATGTGTACCTCAAGGAACAGTCTTAGGCCTACTATTCTTAATTTACGATTTACCAAATTGCAATAGTTCAGGAACAAAAGTCAGATTATTCGCAGACGATTGCATAACATATTGAACAATAAAAACAACACAAGATACAGAAATTTTACAAAGAGAATTAAATGAATTACAGAAATGGGAATCAAATTAGAGCATGTCTTTCCACCCAGAAAAATGTCGGTTATTATGAGTAACAAAAAACTCAAATTAATTCCACTTATCTTATTCATGGTAAACCAGTAACACAGACTAAAAACGCAAAATACCTAGGTGTTATAATAAATGAAAAACTGTCATGGAATCCACATATTGATGAAACTATCAAAAAATCAAACAAAGCATTAGGGTTTATTAAAAGAAATTTCTATAAATAAAATAAGAACATAAAACTAAAATGTTATTTAACCTTGGTTAGGCCAATAATAGAATATGCATCCACTGTTTGGGACCCCTCAATCAAGAAAACATTTAGAAACTGGAATATACACAAACTAGAGAGATTAAAAATTAAGATTAAAAAATAAGATTAATGTACGAAATCATATTAAATAAATTATAATTTAAAAAAAAATAATTTTAAACTATAAAGCCAAATCTATATATCCATATATTCCTAAGGGCTCAGATTAATTAATGTACCGGGTTATGGATAATAATAGCACTCTCTCACCTGCTGTGGAGGTCTGTACCTCTCATAATCAACCGTAGGATAACTTTATTTACGATTAATGATAGGTTACAACAGTAAAAAAAAAAATAGTTTGATTAATAAGATTATACCATCTGTAAGATAAGATTGGAGATAAGAAAATATGTAAGATAATTTTAAAAAATGATTACGATTAAGGATAACAGTAAAGATAAGATTAAATACTAAAGATAAGTTATTATTCTTACAATCTTAACTTTTGAGTAGTAACTTTTTTTTTCCATCTCTCCACTTGTAGTACACTCAGTACAATTTTTGTTTTGTTTTATTGTGTCAGAGAAAGAAACAATTATATGTCTTAGTTAGTGTAGTTATAAGACCATATTATTGAAAACGTCATGGCTGTTATTCAATAGGTAAGTGATGCAACATATATTACTAATCGTCACTATCAATGACATAAGTACTGCCACTGGCACTGATATAAGACGTATCAGTATCCTTTATTTATATATATTTTCATCAGTTTCAATGATGCTATAAAATGTATATCGATGGTATATATTACTTATATTACTTATTCATATGCTTTAAGGTAGTATTCATTTAGCGAAACATTACCATTGATGAATATATTTATGTAACATTTTTTAGGGCTGCTTGGTCGTGCAGTTTTTTGCACTGTATTGTCATTCGGTCGTCTCTATAGTCCCGGGTTTGAACCCTGCCCGCTGCCATCCCCCGTCGTAGTGCGAGAGGTTGGACAAGGAAGTAGATCATCTCCAACTTAAATAATGTTGAGTTATTTCCCTTATATAAACTTTGCACTTTGTTTTTTTTAAGCATATTTTATATTTTGTTTGTTTTTATATAACATTATCATAAACTACATTGAATATGTACGTGAAATCCCATCCTGTTATTTTGTTAATCTTACAAGTAAATTCACCAAAGAGTTATTTTCAAAGACATTTATCAATATTTCCCCAAAACTAAATAGCGAACTTGGTCATCAATCAATCTTTATAGTCCAAGTAACTCACGGTATGTTTCGTGTATTGATATTGCATACGAGTGTAGATCTCTGTACATATGTGAATATTTGCTGAAGATAGTGTTACAGCTTTTACTGACAGTCCAGCCCTGGACGAGTATCGGCAGCTTTACCCGGGATCGATTCCACTCGATCTTGTGTTCGACGACCCACTCCTGACAAACAGTGTTTTTGTTTCGTGGCTATCTCTAGGGTTGACTTTTTAGTACAACTCTTTCAAGAAATGGGGGAGCAAAGCCAGTTGAAAAAAAATATAAAAGGGGGCTGGGGAGGGCGTTGTGATAAGTTTTGGAAATTGTATGAGTGTGGGGGGGAGGGGAGGGTTGGCGCATTGTTGTGATTCTTTGGTCCACGCAGATGTTACCTCCCCCATTTATAATCGATCTTCCGTCAGCCCGTTTTGCTTTATCTACTTGCAGACACGATAAACAAACTTGGGCGATACTTAGGGACTTGGGCGATACTTAGGGGCTGATTTCTCAGGTTCAACGATACCATGAGAAAGTAACTCATGATTTCTCAGGTTCAACGATACCATGAGAAATTAACTCATGATTTCCCAGGTTCAACGATACCATGAGAAAGTAACTCATGATTTTCCAGGTTCAACGATACCATAACAAAGTAACTCATTATTCTCAGGTTCAACGATACCATGAGAAAGTAACTCATGATTTCTCAGGTTCAACGATACCATAAGAAAGTAACTCATGATTTCTCAGGTTCAACGATACCATGAGAAAGTAACTCATGATTTTCCAGGTTCAACGATACCATAACAAAGTAACTCATGGTTCTCAGGTTCAACGATACCATGAGAAAGTAACTCATGATTTCTCAGGTTCAACGATACCATGAGAAAGTAACTCTTCTGCTGCTCTCCAACGTTGGGCGTGAATTGACGAGATTTCCATTTGGCCTATAGTTACAACTCCAGCCAATGTTGATGAAAGGCCTGCGGGTTGTTGTTCTGAATTTATTGGACAAACTTTTGGAATCCATCATCTAATCATCTCATCATCATTTTGGTTCCACCATTTATTTCTTCTTCGTCTCTCTCCTTTACCTCGTGGTAGGGTCATTAGGGCACCATTGTTGACTCTCTGACTACTGGAGATGAATCTGCCTCGGTCTTCTGTCGGTCTCAATAAGAGTGAAGAGGCTAATGAGCCATTCCTTTATTTAAGGTCATTTCACGATTTGGGGGAAAGGAAGAGACCTCTTCACTGGTCTAAACCTAAAGAAAACTTGTTTTTGACCTGACCTTGACTGAACAATCGAATATCACATTCACCTTCACCTATTCCTTTCTGTTGGACCATTGGGGCACCACACATGATCTGTCGACCGTCTTTCTCTATCCTTCTCTGTTTTAAATAGCATCTTAAACATAATCTCTTTCAATGACCTACCCGTTCATTGTTTGTTGTTGTCTTCCCATGGTCTTATTCTGTCTGCCTTGTTTTTTTCCTGGTACTGATTCCTGTAAGATGGTCATTTTGAGCTCTGCTGACATTGTGATATGACCATACAGTTTAAGTTTCGCGTTTCTTTCACGTTAATCAGCAGATGATCCAGGGGCCCAAACGTCTGCGTTATCTTGTTTTAAATCTCTTTTGTGGTGCGGGTCTTTGCAGGTGATACCTAGGATCCATTTATAGCATCTCGATATTATGACAAGGGTTCTCCTAATTCTGTAATTAGCGTCCAGGATTGGTAAGCATAAACGAAGGTCACCATGACCAAGGAGGAGTTTAGTCTGACTATAGACACACCAGACAATCATTTAAAGAAAAACATTTAGCCCATACGTAAGCGTTATGATCTTAATATTGACAGTTTGCTTTACATTCTTGTTTGATATGTAGATCAGGGACTAAGTCATTAAGTTATGATTAGATGCAATTAAAACAAATATGACTTGAATGGGAGATAATTTTATAAAATATACGTCAATTTAAACAAAAAATAGGTTACATTTTATAAACATTTTCTGTTGACAATAATTTTATCATTTAGACATTTGGTCTCACTTTTCTTTTTAAATTTCTATTCGTGTTTCATTTTTCAGAATCTTAGTCAATGAGAATACAAATATAATTTCTTTTTATTTTTTTAGTTAATTTATTCTGGAATTGTAACTTATTACATATTAGTTCAAACCTCTTGCAAGATGGTTCGGGTAATACACAGAAACGGAAGATATTTTCCATCACATCATGGCACAGAACTATAACATGGCACAGAACTATAACATGGCACAGAACTATAACATGACACAGAACTATAACATGGCACAGAACGATAACATGACACAGAACTATAACATGGCACAGAACTATAACATGACACAGAACTATAACATGGCACAGAACTATAACATGACACAGAACTATAACATGGCACAGAACTATAACATGGCACAGAACTATAACATGGCACAGAACTATAACATGACACAGAACTATAACATACGGGTAATTGTCGTAAAAATCTCATTTTAAGCTAAACATATTTATGCGCAATCAGGTATTGTATTGTAAATATACATAATGCTCTTTCCCTAAGAAGCTTTACCCTTTCTCTCCGTAATTATTTTCAACGTTCCGACGGAATTCTTCATTTTGCTTATTGGTATTTTTTTTACCCTGCTATGATTACGCTTTTAATACATTCTTTTTGTTGGTTATCAGAAAATGTTTTATTTGGTCTAGAATCAAAAGGGGATTGCCTGCTATATATAACACAAAGTAAAGTTTATAAAAATCAAACATTAATTTCATTTTATGAGGTCAAATCAACGATAATATCGTTAATTAGGAGAGTAATATGAGACAATGAGACATTTTACTTTTGACAACGAGAAGTACACACTTTGTAGAAAACGTGGATAGTTTGAAATGTAGCGCAATTTAAAAGTTCTTTTTTTTTTTGCATTTATTAAAACCAACATAGGACATACATTCGACATATTTGTTAATTAGAATAAAATTTGCTAATGAGTTGCAATCGTATGATGATAACATTACAAGTGGTTGTATCGAAGACATTGATTGTATAAAGTAATGTAGAATGGATGGAGTTAGCTAACGATTGTCTCTTTATGTACTAACCTAAACAATATCCTACAGTCGAATTACGGAACACATACACATACAGAAACCTGAACACACATACACACATATACACACATACACACACAGAAACAGAAACACACACATACACAGAAACATAAACACACACATACACTGAATGCCCAGATTCACGAGACAACAAGCATAAAGAACGCCTAATTTCTCTCTCTCTCTCTCTGTCTTTCCCATCTCTGTCTATTTTTTAATCCCTCTGTCTTTCTCTCGCTCTGTCTTTTCCTCTATTTTCTCTAAATCCTTTTGTCTCTCTCTTCATCTCTCTCCCTCTCTCTCTCTCGTTCTCTGTCTCTGTCTGTCTGTCTGTCTCTCTGTATAAACGTTGCAGTGTTTGTTACCAAGCAAACCAAAGGCTGTTAAAATAATAACAAACTCATGCAGATTGACGCCAATAAAACTAATGAGGTCATGGCATTACATCTGCAATATTATTAATAATAACTTAATATGGGATATACATAATTCAAGTCGACGCGATCTTTTTTATTCTGACTTCGAATACATTTAGGACACAAGGTGTAATAACAAAAATCAGGGACGTTAACTGAGATGCACAACTGTCTGCAGTTATGGTTCCTCTACTGCATATTTTCCACTAGTTACATGTTTCGTTATTGAAGAGTCTTAAGGGAGAAAACTACAAATGACAAAATATTTCAAAAGAGAAAACATAGATCCACAAACAACAAAAAGGA
Source organism: Biomphalaria sudanica (assembly GCA_036873155.1). NCBI lineage: Eukaryota > Metazoa > Mollusca > Gastropoda > Planorbidae > Biomphalaria > Biomphalaria sudanica. The sequence continues at coordinate 16,740 of JAZGLO010003537.1, forward strand.
TATACAGTCAATCTATACAATACAATTGCATATGTATATTTATTCTTCTTTGTTCTATCAGAGGGCTCACATCTGTAATCCGATTTGGGATGTGAAACTAGACCAATCGGCATAGAAGGCCTGACTGAACACTGGCTTGCAACGTCACAATCTGTAGGCAGTGGAGACAAACCTGTGTCGCGGCAACGAACTAGTATTCGCCACTCCCCACATATTGTGACGTCACATGTCAGTGTTGAGGCCTACTATGACGGTTGGTCTCGGATGAACCGCGCAGTGGTTTCCAGATCAGGCAGTTCTCCGTATAGTTTTTGGTTCTATGGGAGGGCTTTGGGGCCAGACTCTTGTTCGGGCCTCTTGATATAGTATGCAGCTTTGAATGACATGGTCAGCATTCTCTGGTGATGCTCCACAAGGGCAGGATTGTTAGACCCGACTTTTAGCTACCGGAACATATGATGTCTCATTCTGTACAATATCTCTTTCTGTTATGTCCGGTTCTGAGTCGAAAAATTATGCGTTGGTCATGTCGAGATAGCTTATAATTGGAGACCAATTTTTTTTTAATTGGGATGTGAGCTGGTCGAATTCTCATTTATTCTACACTCTATCATTTTCATCATATCTTCTGGGTAGAAAGGGATTTTCATTTGTTTGTTCATTCTATGGCCAATATGTCTGCTTTTTCATTGCCTTTGAATTAAATGCCACTGAGGAACAGTAAATGACATTGCCTTATTGGGGAAAGACACCTCTCAAATTGATAGAGTTTTCGCACAACAGCAAGTAGAACCAGCAGGACTTGAAATAAATGACAACAAAACAATATATTGTTGTAACTGAACTGTTATGCTGGTCAGTGTAACCCTATGGGTAATGAACCGACACATGTGCCACAGGCCTGTGTACTTAAAAAGGGCTGATGTAAACATTCTCCGTGTAGGTCAACAGTGCTTTTGGTTATCTGACTATGAACTATATGGTGTTTATACGAAAGGAGAAAGTTAAGGGGAAAAAAAAACATTCATTGTTTACAGTGTTGTGTATAGACTGTTTTTATTGGGACATTGACTTCTGCCCATTTTGTAAAGTATTTGCTTTCTCTTCATTATTTATTCCACTCATTAAAGTGCCTCGTTCTATCAGAGCCCAAGTTGTCTGGTTCTTGACTTAGCCACATTTTGTCTTGTCAAGGGTTGATAGAGAAACGAAACAATATGTTTTCAATGACAAGAGAAAATTAGGCAGAAGAACAATATATTCAAATTAATAACCACAAGTTTCAAAACGTACAAACCTTTAAATATTAAGGAAGCAAAATACATTTTAAAAAATTACAAACTGGAACATACTTAAAAACTAAAGAATATCAAGATAAAACAAAGAAAACTATTTACAAAACTATTATAAGACCAGAGGCCATGTATGCAAGTGAAAACTGGATACTAACAAAAACAACTGGCTAGAAACTTGAGAAAATAAAAATTCTCAGAAAAATTGATAACGCTTTACAAGATGAAACACGCGCTTCCTCCAAAATGAGCACGTGATGAAGAGTCTAGACCAAAATGTTCTTTTCATGATTTATTTCTTTAGTATTATGGTTTGGTTAATCTTTCAAAAGGATGACAACCTGCTAGCAATAGGTCAGTTAACTGATTTAATCTTATTTAGTTTATATAACTAGTTTGGCTTAAAGAAATATGTTCATGTGATTCTAACGTTGTAACCTAACCTTGTGTGATTATTCTTGTTGGATTTCTTAATTAATTAATGAGTTTTTATTCTTGGATTTTTTCCGTAGTTTAATTATTTTGAAGTATAATAGTGTCCTAGGAGGGCCGAACATTCGCTAAACTTTATTTTCACAAGTGAGATATACAAAAGTCGAGACACAATTTGATAGTGACGAGAATGGCCTTTTAATTTTTGTCCCAAGAGAAGTTCTTTAGTCGCAATATTCGCTCTTAGTTCGTTCAATGCCACAGATGTTTGGGTCAATTTGACTAGCACCACTATTGACACGGCTGTCTATTACTGTAATTTTTTTTTTGTCCGGTTCTATTTTTTTACAGTAAACATTCCCTTTATTATTTTGGTTGCTTCCTTGTCTTTTTTAACAAATAATTCTGTCGACTGAAACATTTCTAGTAACAAACAAATAAGAAGGCAATAAGAAGGCAATATTCAATATTCAAACTAAAACAAAAAGATTAAAATGTTTTATAAAATGTTTTTAAAAAATTAAATAGTCTGTTTTAATATAGTTATCTGGAGAGAACAAATACAAGAGTCACGTTATCGCAATTTTTTTCAGAAACTATAGCCAAATATAAATGAGCTGAAAATATAATGCTATTTTCAGTCAAACTGGCAACATTGCGATAATTACTTCCCGTTGAGTCAACCATCAAAACTCCTGGCCAAGTTATCAGGCTGTAAAGGTGCCATTATGTCCACTGTAATATACCAAAGACTTATCGATTTCTACTCAAATAACCTAATAGTAGTTGACGTAGTCTGAGGGGTCCTTCAGTACCGACGTTCACTGATGGTCAGTGATAGGAGATTTCTATTGTTTTTTTTTTTTTAGTTCTCCCGGTCGTCCGTTTGTGTGGCCAATTATTTCTCCATTTCGCAGCCAAAGATAAAATAAAATAAATAAAGGTGAAAATCTTGTTTCGTGTTTAGATTGGTCAGTGGAAGTTATTGCTTCACCAGTCGCGGCGTGAGAGACTGTAAAAATGACATTTCTTAAACTATTAAACAGAGTTGTTATATGTTGTTCTGTAGTTTCTTATAATCACGTAGATAATAGACACACAATAGGGAAACACAACATAGACACACAATAGGGAAACACAACATAGACACACAATAGGGAAACACAACATAGACACACAATAGGGAAACACAACATAGACACACCATAGGGAAACACAACATAGACACACAATAGGGAAACACAACATAGACACACCATAGGGGAACACAACATAGACACACAATAGGGAAACACAACATAGACACACAATAGGGAAACACAACATAGACACACAATAGGGAAACACAACATAGACACACAATAGGGAAACACAACATAGACACACAATAGGGAAACACAACATAGACACACACAACATGGAAATAAACATGAACACATAACATGGACACCCGCACAACATGGTAACATAACATAGACACACACAACATAGACACATAACATAGACAAACTCACAATAGACATAAACAACATCGACACACACAACATGGACACATAAACATAGACACATGCCCAACGTTGACACACAACATAGACACACAACATGGACACGCAGAGTATTGAAACACGCAATAAAGACACACACGACATGGACACACAACTTAGACACACACAGCTTATACACAAACAACACGAACACACAATATAGTAACACACACAACATAGCAAGACACATGGCTTAGACATACAAAACATTGATTCATAACATAGGCACAAGCACAACATGGACACATAACATAGACAAACACAACTTAGACGCACACAGGATGAACACGTACTATGAACACACAACATAGACACACATATAACATACACACAAACAACATAAGCACACACAACACAGACACACACACAAAATGGACTCACAACATTGGCACGCAACATCAACACTTAACATTGACACAAAAACAGACTCAAAAATGAACTCATAATATAGACACACACTCAAGCGATAAAAATCCACAAAACAGACATATAGCATAGGCTTTCCATAAACACACAAGCTAAAAACATACTAAAGACTCATCGGCTTCCTTACATAAATAAATCTTAAACATTTAATGTTCGTGATTTAATAATAAATACTGATATATCAGGGCTTACAATAAATATTTTATTGTTGTGTGCTCCTTATAATAAATGTTAATATATATATATAGGCTTTTTATTATAAACATGTATTTATGTTGGCTACTTATTATAAACATGTATATATGTTTGGGCTTCTAATCATATACAATTATGTTGTAAGAACAAGATGCGAATTCAATTTTTTTTTCGTTGCTCACAAGGTTACTGTGTGCAAAGGTTCACGTCTGGGAGTAAGCTCTTCTGGAACTAAAAACGTTTTTTTTTGTTTCTTCCAAGTGGAGTGTCCATTAAAATTTTTTAAAAGTGTATGCCGCTGAACTCTCCTATGTCTAGACATTATTGTGTTATTATTGATAAGTGTTTTTTCTAGTGTCCGTAGGGGGTTGTTTTGATTGGAAAATGTATGCTAAATGAGGAGACTTTCGGTTTGAACCAGTTCTGAGAAAGGAGGGGATTTGGTTTAAGTGTAGAACTCTGTTGTACTGAAGTTGGGTTATTATGGATGTCACCTATTGTCTTGATTAAATAGTTATAAGTCACGTGGTAACATATTCAAGTTTGTACGTGTATTAGGAAATAGGCCGGCATTTCTCTTTATCAAAATTACTTGATCCTTTATCTGTATAGTATGCCTACTTGTTCCTTTATCTCTTTAGTATGCCTACTTGTTCCTTTATCTGTATAGTATGCCTACTTGTTCCTTTATCTCTATAGTATGCCTACTTGTTCCTTTATCTCTATAGTATGCCTACTTGTTCCTTTATCTCTATAGTATGCCTACTTGTTCCTTTATCTCTATAGTATGCCTACTTGTTCCTTTATCATCAAAGTATGCCTACTTGTTCCTTTATCTCTATAGTATGCCTACTTGATCCTTTATCACTATGGTATGCATACTTTTTCCTTTATCTTTATAGTATGCCTACTTGATCCTTTATCTTTATAGTATACCTACTTGTTCCTTTATCTCTATAGTATGCCTACTTGTTCCTTTATCTCTGTAGTGTGCCTACTTGTTTCTTTATCTCTATAGTATGTCTACTTGTTCCTTTATCTCTATAGTATGCCTACTTGTTCCTTTATCTCTATAGTATGCCTACTTGTGCCTTTATCTCTATAGTATGCCTACTTGTTCCTTTATGTCTATAGTATGCCTACTTGATCCTTTATCTCTATAGTATGCCTACTTGATCCTTTATTTCTATAGTATGCCTACTTGTTCCTTTATATCTATAGTATGCCTATTTGTTCCTTTATCTCTATAGTATGCCTACTTGATCCTTTATCTCTATATTATGTCTACTTGATCCTTTATCTCTATAGTATGTCTACTTGATCCTTTATCTCTCTATAGTATGATACTTGAACCTTTATCTCTCTATAGTATGATACTTGTACCTTTATCTCTCTATAGTATGATACTTGTACCTTTATCTCTCTATAGTATGATACTTGTACCTTTATCTCTCTATTGTATACCTTCTTGGTCTTTATCTCTCTATAGTATACCTACTTGGTCTTTATCTCTTTAGTATACCTACTTGGTCTTTATCTCTCTATAGTATACCTACTTGGTCGTTATCTCTTTAGTATACCTACTTGGTCTTTATCTCTCTATTGTATACCTACTTAGTCTTTATCTCTTTAGTATACCTACTTGGTCTTTATCTCTCTATAGTATACCTACTTGGTCTTTATCTCTCTATAGTATACCTACTTGGTCTTTATCTCTCTATTGTATACCTACTTGGTCTTTATCTCTCTATAGTATATTTACTTGGTCTTTATCTCTTTAGTATACCTACTTGGTCTTTATCTCTCTATAGTATACATACTTGGTCTTTATCTCTCTATAGTATACCTACTTGGTCTTTATCTCTTTAGTATACCTACTTGGTCTTTAAATCTCTATAGTATACCTACTTGGTCTTTATCTCTTTAGTATACCTACTTGGTCTTTATCTCTCTATAGTATACATACTTGGTCTTTATCTCTCTATATTATACCTACTTGGTCTTTATCTCTTTAGTATACCTACTTGGTCTTTAAATCTCTATAGTATACCTACTTGGTCTTTATCTCTCTATAGTATAGCTACTTGGTCTTTATCTCTCTATAGTATACCTACTTGGTCTTTATCTCTCTATAGTATACCTACTTGGTCTTTATCTCTCTATAGTATACCTACTTGGTCTTTATCTCTCTATAGTATACCTACTTGGTTTTTATCTCTCTATAGTATACTCACTTGGTTTTTATCTCTCTATAGTATACCTACTTGGTTTTTATCTCTTTAGTATACCTACTTGGTCTTTATCTCTCTATAGTATACCTACTTGGTCTTTATCTCTCTTTAGTATACCTACTTGGTTTTTATCTCTCTTTAGTATACCTACTTGGTCTTTATCTCTCTTTAGTATACCTACTTGGTTTTTATCTCTCTTTAGTATACCTACTTGGTCTTTATCTCTATAGTATACCTACTTGTTTTTTATCTCTCTATAGTATACCTACTTGGTCTTTATCTCTCTATAGTATACCTACTTGGTTTTTATCTCTCTATAGTATACTCACTTGGTTTTTATCTCTCTATAGTATACCTACTTGGTTTTTATCTCTTTAGTATTCCTACTTGGTTTTTATCTCTCTATAGTATACTTACTTGGTCTTTATCTCTCTATAGTATACTTACTTGGTTTTTATCTCTTTAGTATACCTACTTGGTCTTTATCTCTCTATAGTATACCTACTTGGTCTTTAGCTGTCTATAGTATACCTTCTTGGTCTTTATCTCTTTATAGTATACCTACTTGGTCTTTATCTCTCTATAGTATACTTACTTGGTTTTTATCTCTTTAGTATTCCTACTTGGTTTTTATCTCTCTATAGTATACCTACTTGGTCTTTATCTCTCTATAGTATACTTACTTGGTTTTTATCTCTTTAGTATATCTACTTGGTTTTTATCTCTCTATAGTATACCTACTTGGTCTTTAGCTGTCTATAGTATACCTTCTTGGTCTTTATCTCTTTATAGTATACCTACTTGGTCTTTATCTCTCTATAATATACCTACTTGGTTTTTATCTCTTTAGTATACCTACTTGGTTTTTATCTCTCTATAGTATACCTACTTGGTCTTTAGCTGTCTATAGTATACCTTCTTGGTCTTTATCTCTTTATAGTATACCTACTTGGTCTTTATCTCTCTATAGTATACTTACTTGGTTTTTATCTCTTTAGTATACCTACTTGGTTTTTATCTCTCTATAGTATACCTACTTGGTCTTTATCTCTCTATAGTATACCTCCTTGGTCTTTATCTCTCTATAGTATACCTACTTGGTCTTTATCTCTATAGTATACCTACTTGGTCTTTATCTCTATAGTATACCTACTTGGTCTTTATCTCTCTATAGTATACCTACTTGGTCTTTATCTCTCTATAGTATACCTACTTGGTCTTTATCTCTTTAGTATACCTACTTGGTCTTTATCTCTCTATAGTATACCTACTTGGTCTTTATCTCTATAGTATACCTACTTGGTCTTTATCTCTTTAGTATACCTACTTGGTCTTTGTCTCATTAGTATACCTACTTGGTCTTTATCTCTCTATAGTATACCTACTTGGTCTTTATCTCTATAGTATACCTACTTGGTCTTTATCTTTATATAGTATACCTACTTGGTCTTTATCTCTATATAGTATACCTACTTGGTCTTTATCTCTTTAGTATACCTACTTGGTCTTTATCTCTCTATAGTATACCTACTTGGTCTTTATCTCTTTAGTATACCTACTTGGTCTTTATCTCTCTATAGTATACCTACTTGGTCTTTATCTCTCTATAGTATACCTACTTGGTCTTTATCTCTTTAGTATACCTACTTGGTCTTTATCTCTCTATAGTATACCTACTTGGTCTTTATCTCTCTATAGTATACCTACTTGGTCTTTATCTCTTTAGTATACCTACTTGGTCTTTATCTCTTTAGTATACCTACTTGGTCTTTATCTCTCTATAGTATACCTACTTGGTCTTTATCTCTATAGTATACCTACTTGGTCTTTATCTCTTTAGTATACCTACTTGGTCTTTATCTCTCTATAGTATACCTACTTGGTCTTTATCTCTCTATAGTATACCTACTTGGTCTTTATCTCTATAGTATACCTACTTGGTCTTTATCTCTTTAGTATACCTACTTGGTCTTTATCTCTCTATAGTATGCCTACTTGTTCCTTTATCATCAAAGTATGCCTACTTGTTCCTTTATCTCTATAGTATGCCTACTTGATCCTTTATCACTATGGTATGCATACTTTTTCCTTTATCTTTATAGTATGCCTACTTGATCCTTTATCTTTATAGTATACCTACTTGTTCCTTTATCTCTATAGTATGCCTACTTGTTCCTTTATCTCTGTAGTGTGCCTACTTGTTTCTTTATCTCTATAGTATGTCTACTTGTTCCTTTATCTCTATAGTATGCCTACTTGTTCCTTTATCTCTATAGTATGCCTACTTGTGCCTTTATCTCTATAGTATGCCTACTTGTTCCTTTATGTCTATAGTATGCCTACTTGATCCTTTATCTCTATAGTATGCCTACTTGATCCTTTATTTCTATAGTATGCCTACTTGTTCCTTTATATCTATAGTATGCCTATTTGTTCCTTTATCTCTATAGTATGCCTACTTGATCCTTTATCTCTATATTATGTCTACTTGATCCTTTATCTCTATAGTATGTCTACTTGATCCTTTATCTCTCTATAGTATGATACTTGAACCTTTATCTCTCTATAGTATGATACTTGTACCTTTATCTCTCTATAGTATGATACTTGTACCTTTATCTCTCTATAGTATGATACTTGTACCTTTATCTCTCTATTGTATACCTTCTTGGTCTTTATCTCTCTATAGTATACCTACTTGGTCTTTATCTCTTTAGTATACCTACTTGGTCTTTATCTCTCTATAGTATACCTACTTGGTCGTTATCTCTTTAGTATACCTACTTGGTCTTTATCTCTCTATTGTATACCTACTTAGTCTTTATCTCTTTAGTATACCTACTTGGTCTTTATCTCTCTATAGTATACCTACTTGGTCTTTATCTCTCTATAGTATACCTACTTGGTCTTTATCTCTCTATTGTATACCTACTTGGTCTTTATCTCTCTATAGTATATTTACTTGGTCTTTATCTCTTTAGTATACCTACTTGGTCTTTATCTCTCTATAGTATACATACTTGGTCTTTATCTCTCTATAGTATACCTACTTGGTCTTTATCTCTTTAGTATACCTACTTGGTCTTTAAATCTCTATAGTATACCTACTTGGTCTTTATCTCTTTAGTATACCTACTTGGTCTTTATCTCTCTATAGTATACATACTTGGTCTTTATCTCTCTATATTATACCTACTTGGTCTTTATCTCTTTAGTATACCTACTTGGTCTTTAAATCTCTATAGTATACCTACTTGGTCTTTATCTCTCTATAGTATAGCTACTTGGTCTTTATCTCTCTATAGTATACCTACTTGGTCTTTATCTCTCTATAGTATACCTACTTGGTCTTTATCTCTCTATAGTATACCTACTTGGTCTTTATCTCTCTATAGTATACCTACTTGGTTTTTATCTCTCTATAGTATACTCACTTGGTTTTTATCTCTCTATAGTATACCTACTTGGTTTTTATCTCTTTAGTATACCTACTTGGTCTTTATCTCTCTATAGTATACCTACTTGGTCTTTATCTCTCTTTAGTATACCTACTTGGTTTTTATCTCTCTTTAGTATACCTACTTGGTCTTTATCTCTCTTTAGTATACCTACTTGGTTTTTATCTCTCTTTAGTATACCTACTTGGTCTTTATCTCTATAGTATACCTACTTGTTTTTTATCTCTCTATAGTATACCTACTTGGTCTTTATCTCTCTATAGTATACCTACTTGGTTTTTATCTCTCTATAGTATACTCACTTGGTTTTTATCTCTCTATAGTATACCTACTTGGTTTTTATCTCTTTAGTATTCCTACTTGGTTTTTATCTCTCTATAGTATACTTACTTGGTCTTTATCTCTCTATAGTATACTTACTTGGTTTTTATCTCTTTAGTATACCTACTTGGTCTTTATCTCTCTATAGTATACCTACTTGGTCTTTAGCTGTCTATAGTATACCTTCTTGGTCTTTATCTCTTTATAGTATACCTACTTGGTCTTTATCTCTATAGTATACCTACTTGGTCTTTATCTCTTTAGTATACCTACTTGGTCTTTATCTCTCTATAGTATACCTACTTGGTCTTTATCTCTCTATAGTATACATACTTGGTCTTTATCTCTCTATAGTATACCTACTTGGTCTTTATCTCTTTAGTATACCTACTTGGTCTTTATCTCTATAGTATACCTACTTGGTCTTTATCTCTTTAGTATACCTACTTGGTCTTTATCTCTTTAGTATACCTACTTGGTCTTTATCTCTATAGTATACCTACTTGGTCTTTATCTCTATATAGTATACCTACTTGGTCTTTATCTCTTTAGTATACCTACTTGGTCTTTATCTCTCTATAGTATACCTACTTGGTCTTTATCTCTCTATAGTATACCTACTTGGTCTTTATCTCTTTAGTATACTTACTTGGTCTTTATCTCTCTATAGTATACCTACTTGGTCTTTATCTCTTTAGTATACCTACTTGGTCTTTATCTCTCTATAGTATACCTACTTGGTCTTTATCTCTCTATAGTATACCTACTTGGTCTTTATCTCTCTATAAAATGCTTACTTGGTCATTTATCTCTCTAAAGTATGCCGTGGGTGTCCATGTTGTGTCCATGATGTATATGTCCACGCGTAGGACGTAATCATCTCCTTTTTTGAAGTAACGTCTGTATTTGGATAAGATAAGAGGGTTTATTTAATCAAATAAGAATATAAAATGAAAATGTTATTTAATCTTGGTTAGGCCAATAATAAAATAGTATACCTATTTGTTCCTTTATCTCCCTATTGATGTCAATATATTTGTATATAAATTATATATTTGTATATATTTAATACTACGTCTGCAACCTCTGTCCATTATTATTACGATCTATAAGTCAGCAGATATAAAGGTCATCTGTTCCTTTGGCCCACTACGTTTAACGAGGGATGCCATAACGACACAAGGACAAACCGCCTTTACTTTCTCAAACGCTTGATGTCCATTTTGAGCTGGGTGGACTCAGAGGGGCCTAAATGATCCCAAACGCTTGATATCCATTTAGAGCTGGGTGGACTCAGAGGTGCCCATTTAGAGCTAGGTGTACTCAGGGGGACCCATTTAGATATGGGTGGACTCGGAGGGGCCCATTTAGATATGGGTGGACTCAGAGGGGCCCATTTAGAGCTAGGTGGACTCAGAGGGGCCCATTTAGATATAGGTGGACTCAGAGGGGCCCATTTAGAGATGGGTGGACTCAGAGGGGCCCATTTAGAGATGGGTGGACTCAGAGGGGCTCATTTAGAGCTGGGTGGACTCAGAGGGGCCCTATGATATCCATTTAGAGCTGGGTGGAGGACTCAGAGGCGGCCCTTATGATCCCGAAATAAAAAATCCCATTTTTCACCAAGATTCGACCTAAGAGCCCTTCCATTCGTAGGCCAAGCGCATTACCACTCAAGCTGCTCGCCTCCAACTTCTGTATAATGCTATTTTAGAATGTTGAACGTTGCACTGAAGACGCTTGCATAACTAAACTTTCTAAACTCTATTTCTGAAATATTTCGAAATTCAAATATTGCTTTTCTCATTTCCGGTAATAAAAAAAATAAGATTAGCTTAAACTATTTTGCGTCGATCGTAAAAAAAACAACTAAAAAAATGTAACACCGTGTAACGTGAAACTGTAACATAGTAGTATAAGGAGAACAAACACATAAGTCTTATGTATACACCATAGATATATACTTTATCTAGGCTGGACATGGAGATTTTTTAACACTACAAAAAATATCGTGACATTTTTTAAAAAGTTGAAACAAGGCGTTGTTTTGTAAAGTAGTTAAAAGAAGTAAAGTTGTCGTTTTTTTTCAACCCTAACCTATGTAACATATAATTTAATTTTTAGATCTAGATCTAGTAATTGAAAATAAGAGTACTCTCGTCTCAATTATTATTTTGCAATTTTTAGATACATAATCTAGAAAGATCTAGGTAATCAATCTATTTCAATGTAGGCTACATAAGATGATTAAAATCAACAGACATGAATTATTTCGATCTGGGATTTTTGAAACATTATCCCAATGGAAACTAACAGGAAATGGCTTTGTTTCATATATTAGCGTGAATATTTAGTGATTAATAGACCATTCTTAAGAAAATCCGAGAAATGATTTTGCATTATTATCTAAACTTTGAAAACTAAAGATCATTTCTTTTCTAAGATAGAAAAGATTGATTGGGGCGACTTCCCTTAGAGTTCTTCTTATCTTATATAATACAGACGTTACTTCAAAAAAGAAGATGATTACGTCCTACGCGTCATGCATTTAGTCATGCATATTAACCAATGACTTAAATTCTGCCAAGTCACTGGTTTTTCTGGCTAGCTCAGGCAACCCATTCCATGCTCTAATAGCACTAGGGAAGAAGGAGTATTTGTACAAATTTGTCCTAGCATATGGGACGAGGAATGTGCCTTTATTTTTGTGTCTTTCAGAGTATTTTATTAAATTTTGTTTTTGTATTTGAAGATTATGGTTCAGTGTTTTATGTATAATTGCTACTTTACTTTTGAGTCTTCTGTCCTGAAGGCTTTCTAAATTTAGTGATTTTACTAATGGTGTTACCCTAGTCAAATGTGAATATTCGTTTGTTATGAATCTCACTGCTCTATTTTGTGTTTGTTCCAGTTTCTTAATGTTTTCTTGAGTTAAGGGGTCCCACACGGTGGATGCATATTCTATTATTGGCCTAACCAAGGTTAAATAACATTTTAGTTTTATGTTCTTATTTGATTTATAGAAATTTCTTTTAATAAACCCTAATGCTTTGTTGGATTTTTTTATAGTTTCATCAATATGTGGATTCCATGACAGTTTTTCATTTATTATAACACCTAGGTATTTTGAGTTTTTAGTCTGTGTTACTGGTTTGCCATGAATAAGATAAGTGGAATTAATTTGTTTAATTTTTTTTGTTACTCTTAACAACTGACATTTTTCTGGGTGGAAAGACATGCTCCAATTTGATTCCCATTTCTGTAATTCATCTAATTCTCTTTGTAAAATATCTGTGTCTTGTTTTGTTTTTATTGTTCTATATATTATGCAATCGTCTGCAAATAATCTGACTTTTGTTCCTGAACTAATGCAATTTGGTAAATCATTTATGTAAATTAAAAATAGTAGTGGACCCAAGACTGTTCCTTGAGGTACACCTGAGTTTACTGTTATTGGTGTTGATTTAGAGCCATTTATTATTACAGTTTGTTCTCTCCCTATCAGAAAATCTTTAATCCACTGATACAGTGGACCGTTAATGCCGAAATATTTTAATTTTTTAAGCAAACTATGGTGGTGAACTTTGTCAAAAGCCTTGGAAAAATCTAGTAAGATAGCATCTATTTGTTCACTATTATCTAAACCTTTTGAGAAATCATCAATTAGTCCTATTAGTTGTGTTTCACATGATCTATATTTCCTAAAGCCATGTTGGTATGGGGTGAGGACATTATGTTTGTCTAAGTGGTTTATGATGTTGCTACATATTATGTGTTCTAGTATTTTACATGTGATGCTGGTAAGTGATACTGGTCTGTAGTTTCCTGGATCAGATTTTTCTCCTTTTTTAAATACGGGGGTGACATTAGCTTCTTTCCAGTCCTTTGGTACTCTGCCCTGGTTAAGCGATGCCTGAAAGAGTATTTTGAACACTGGGGCTAGCTCATTGCTTAGTTCTTTGAGTAATCTAGCTGGAATACCATCAGGTCCAGACGCTTTATTTGGTTTGGTGTTGGCTAATAGTTTTTTAATTCCATTTTCTTGTACTACTAAATCTTCTATGTTGTCTACTTGGTTCAAATTAAGAAATATGTCTTTGTCTCCTGGGGCTGAGAATGCTGATGCAAAGTATTTGTTTAGGATGTTTGCTTTAGTTTCATTATCATTATGTATTATGTTATGTTCATCTTTTAATGGCGCTATGCCTGTTGTTTCCATTTTCTTAGACTTAATGTATGACCATAGGTTTTTGTTGTTATCTTTAGATATTACATTGTTTATGTATTCACTCTGCAGCTGTCTGCTTACTTTTTGGGTTAGGTGTTTAATTTTTATATACTTTTTGTAAACTCTTTCTGCCTTGGTTTCTTTAAATTTTCTATATAGGTTTTCCTTCTGTTTACAAAGCTTCTTTAGTCTATTATTAAACCAGCATTTATTTATTTTGTTTGATGTGTATTTAGTTGGTATATGATTTTCTATAATGGGACAACTACACCATGTCAAGGCGGGTTTGAAGAAGAGTTACGTACATAAAAATCAATATATAGGTTTGTATATCTATCAGTCGCGGATAAGAATTAGTTTCCGTTTTCCAGTCTAGATCTAATATAGAAGTCTATGGTATACATTATAAAAACATCCCCCCCTTTTTTATTCTTGATAAAAAAGAGAAATTCGCGGTCTTTTTTTTTTTTTTTAGTTTCTTTGTTGTTGCTATTTTGGGTTTTTAATTTTATAATTTTTTGTTGTTTGTTACAAAGCTTGTATCAAGTCATTCTGTCTGTCTTTCTCTCTGGTCAAAAGATTGTACACGTTATTTCTCCGAGACCCAATCTTGGATTAAGCTGAAGTTTTGCGCAATTATTTCTTTAACCTGACAACACATGAATCAATAAAACAATTAAACAATTAGTTTATTAATTATTGGAACTTAATTATCTTCTTTGGTATCCCAAACAAGGGAAGAAGATGTACTTGAGTGAAATGGTGGTATAAACTGAATTAGTCCCCTGAATCGAGGGCGAGACAATAGAAACAATATCTTGTTTAATTTGTAATTGCATTATTATTAAATGTTGTTATTGGTGAACAATTGTTGATTATTCATTAACTTTTCTGTTCGACTGACCATTTATTCGATGTTCCGTTATATTGCAACTTGATGTCCTGTTACTCTTTGGATTTTGCTTCATCCTGTTGATAAACCCGTAAACCCGCCTTGACATGGTGTAGTTGTCCCACTCGCCACCCGTAAGGCCGCATCTGTTTTAACGTTATTAGTTCAATTAATCCAATAGACTCCTACTATAACTATTAAACAAACATGGCTAAAACTGGATCTTGTTTGTTAGGCGTTTTTTTTTTTTTTGCGAGCTTAAATGAAGACGGTATAACCAAGTTGCCCCCCGGAAGCACTATAAGGACTAACTTATGAGCAATTTCGCCTTCACTGGCATAGAACAAAGTAGCTGGCAGCAGATGACCTCTGAAACAGGCTGTTGGAGACATATTTGAAGCCCAAAGGAAAGCCCTACTAGAAGACAAACGCAGAATATTTAAAAAAAAAACTTTAATAGACAACGACTCTGTCTGTATCAGATGTGGGAAAATATGCAAGTCGCAAATGGGTTTGTATCGTCTTGAGAAACACTGCACTCATTCTTAATCTTTGGAATCGAAGATAGCCTTGTTCTTATTGTGTTTCTTTCGTATGCGAGATAGCAGCTACTGTAGTCAGTGCTAGATGCACTTACAGCAGTGTTTTTCAAACTGTGTTCCGCAGAACCCTAATGTTCAACGAGGCCTGAATAGGTGTTCCATAAACTACTGAAATAATTAACTAGTAGGCCATCACGTGAATTAATCTCTTTAAAATATTAACAAAGTGTTCAGCTAAATACTCAAAATGTGTAAACTGTTCCTTTATGGAAAACGTTTGGGACTCACTGACCTATAGGCATCATAAACTAAAGCCTAGATCCACCGTATTCCTGTGTGGCCTCTCAAATATTGTCTAGAAGAAAAAGCAAAGGAATAAATTGCCTTATGCTAATTACAAGGGGCCCCATTTCTCAATCGACCACCGGTGGACAATGGTTATGCTTGCTTTCGATGTGGCAAAATATGTAGGTCACAGCTTGGGCTGCAGAGCTACTGCAATCCTCATTAATCTTCGGACTCGAAGACAGGCCTTAGTATGATTTCTCAAATAGCTTAAGACCGCATCGAGTCTATTTCCGGTCCTGACTGTAGTATTACTAAACGTACCGGGGGGAGAAAGAGGGGAGGGGAATCATTATTTATTAGCTGCCCACCAGCTGCCCACTAGCTGCCCACTAGCTGCCCACTAGCTGCCCACTAGCTGCCCACTAGCTGCCCTCTTGTATATAAACAACATGATCGCCCTCACAGCTGCACAACGACTGGACATTGAAAGTGGCGACTATTACCAGCCAACACCCCCCCCCCCCCACCTCCCCAGACAATGAAATAACGTTTGCTATTAAGGTCCGCATTTTCTTCCCGCATCGACCCCCAAAGCTAAGACCCTCGAGCAATTATTCCAGACAGTATTCGCCAAACATTTGTCCGCGGAAGTCGGCTGACGTCACTTCCTCTGACTATATTCTTGAAGAACCAATTCTCTCTCCCCCGCCCCTCCCTAGCCCCTTTATGTTTTGTTTTTTTACCCCGCTGGTTCCACTTAGTTTTACGTTTCTTATAACATTTTCTGTTTGAAACGTTTTCAGTAGCGCAAGGTATGAATAGAGTCTAGTTTAATGAGCCCTCCAGGATAGCGGTCAAGGCAGTCAACTCTTTGTAAGCCTGGAGGCAAGCGACGGTTGTTGTTTTTTTGCCCTTTTTTTTTTAAACCACTCCTGTCATAAATCAAGCGGCGGTTTGGGGCCTTTAAGTTTATTGTTTCTCGTATTTTTATTCATAGGGCTTAGCGTCCAATGCCAGTGACTTGAGTTTTCAACGTTTTGAGTTTTTATCACACTTAACTTTGCAGACCAGTGCTTTAGCTTCAAGAGAAAGGAAGACAAAAAGTCTTATGGATAGTGTGGACAAAACAAATCTCAAATATGTTCGTCACAAATGACATAGACAATGTCAATATATACCAGAAAAAAAAACAACAACATTAGAAATTGCACGCAACCATGCCAGGTTCTTAAGTAACAACGAATTAGCAACTATTAAAAAAAAAAAAGACTATACCTTTTTTATACAATTAGAGAGTAATTATTTTACTCTAAGTAACAAATGAATGTTAGCTTTACGAAAGGGAAGTAAACGTACTGGGTGCTACACCACACTTTATAATATTCCAATCATAGGGCTGCAGATATACATTTAGAAGACGATGCGAATACGAAGTATAATTATTTTTTCAGCGATATACATCCACCGACTAATTTCTAGGAAAATAGTTAGAGCCGTTTTCGAGATCCGTGTCCAGGTTTCTCCCTGAAGTTTCCACGAAGGTACGAGTTGAATAGAGGTATTTTGTAAAAAAAAAAAAAAGTATTTCTCGACTTAAAGAAAAGTATTTCAAAGATTTGAACCCTTGTTTCCTGAGATAGCCCAGCCATTCGCGACACTCGCCTATTTTTTTTCCACAAGCAGTGGGAAAAATAGACGCGACATTTTAAGTTTTACCCCAGACTGTATTTAAAACAAGGCTCATTTAACAACCACACATTACCAGCTCAAATATAGAATATCCACTTATATAAGTCATGTTTTCCAGCTTGTTGGTTAGTGACTCTCTCTCTCTCTCTCTTTACTTTCCATTAACTTTATTAAGTTGAGATCAAACTTGATGGAGCCTACATTATAAAAGTTATTCATATTTCATTTACCACTGCAACTACATGTATGTTGATTGCTATCATCCACAGTGTTTTTCAAAAGATTGATCAGCCAATTTCCAATTCATTCACATCGCATCTTTCATTCATTTTTTTTTTATTAGACTAGCTCACATTTTTTTAAAAATCGAACCAAGTTTTGCAATGTGGTAAAAAAGAACCTCTTAAAAATGGATTCTAAAGAGCGCATAACTCTCATCGAGAGTAAATAGAATTCATGAAAGAGTTAAGCATCTTAGTTGGTGAGGGTAAAAAATCAATAACCACAGAAAATATTCTATTAGGTTTCGTATTTATTTTATTTTTATTTTAAAGGATAAACCATTTGAAAGAGAACCACTCATGGTGCTTACATACATATTGCAGCTATCAAAACATTTCTTATTGGCGAGGAAGATCCTGCCGGAAATGCTTGTTAGTCTTGCTCCATACAGCGCATGACAGGAAGGAGCTCTACTTTGAAGCCACAACATCTCATGGAAGCACGCAAGATGGCGTGGGCCTATCGAAACTGTCAGATCTATCAAAACGATGACACAATTTTTGTTTCAAATAGAATTGTGAAAAAAGAATATGTAGTTAGATTAACTGTGGAACCAGCTATTCAAGTTTATTATTCTCATCGGTGCAAATAAAGTAGGCCTACATTAGAGTTTGTCAGGACAAATCACTCTCTTGTGAAGTGGTGTCATACGATTCTGAACATCATATCAATATTTTTATTAGTTTGTTAATGTTTTTTTTAACTCGCAGTTTCAAAGTGCCATGTGTTCTGGTCTAATCTAACATGCTGTAGATCTGGGTGAGAAGAAATTGGGAGGAAGCTTCCTTGGCGTTTAGGCGTTTATCAAACACATCTCAACTTGAGTCCTATCCAGGGGTGGACTGGGTATCAAAATTGGCCCGGGCAATTCTATACCATCCGGCCCATAAAATGTAGGCCTATATTAGATGATGGACATCCAGTTCTAGATCTACCTGTCCTCAAAATCATTATGTTAAATTTGATAATGTATCGATAGCTGTAGGCCTACACGTGCTTTCAGTGAACACTATGTCCTTATAAGGAATAAAGGCTTTGTGTTGCTTTTTAATCGCAAAGTGTATAGGCCCTAAAAGGATGAAGATTTACGGATGTAGGCTATTACATTATCGCGGAAAATATTTTAGATTAAATTAGTAGAGTCAGTAGAGTCTGTAAAAGATTTTTTTTTAAATACTTCGCTCAGGGCCTACTATAAAATATTTAACAATTTAATAGTGGCATCAATGCGGCCCTTATCTTATAAAAAGAAGATGCTTAATTTGGTCCTACCGGCCCATTTAGATACCGGCCCACCGGGCATTTGCCCAAATGCCTATATAGCCAGTCCACTGGTTCAATCTCTAATTTTAAACAAAATTCCCTTGTCAACATTGGGATTCAAACTCGATCCGCCTCAGTTAAGGACCAAGCGGTTTACACCACTCAGCCACAGATCTTAGTAAGAAAGATAACTACACTTCAAATCAAAGACACCTGAACGTAGCTTGTTGGAACAGAAACTAGATTTAAAGCTAGGTTACTTGGAGCAAATTACTTCAAATCGTCGGGAGTGGCCAGCAGAGGTGACAGTGCCTTGCTTTCAACAAAGCAGGTCATACACGCTTTTTGAGAGTTCAAATCCTTCTAAACCTTTGGTTTGGTAGTCAGGCGTATTTTCTTTCGAACAGTTCGAGACACAACTCAACCTTATTCCCAGGGCCGGTAATAGGCCACTGCAACCTATGCAGCCGCCGCAGTGGGCCCGCACTTTCATAGGCCCCGCGCTAATTCTAGATCAAGGTGTAAATAATTAGATGAAACCATTTTAACTTATAATTACAAGGTTTCCTTAGACAAAATGTACGATAAAGTCCTGGAAATCTCCTGAAATTATAAAAAAATTTCTGAAAACTCAAAAAAATCTCTTGAAATAAAGATATACTTGTCATTTCGGGGCGTTATTCAATATGAAAAACTTAAATACTACTCGCGATTAAAAAAAAAAGGCATTGCCAGCTTTCAATTAATAAAAATGCAATAACATAGCGAATTTTAACCAAAACAGAAAGTTCCAATACTTAATTTTCTTTAATAGTTACTGGCATATAAATTAAAGATCTGAATGTTTATTGGCTTTTTGTTGGAAAACTACGATCTACTGTAGATGGATCGTCAAGTTAATTGGACAGTGATTTTGTACCTATTATGTATAAAATGCAAAGCCAAAGACGACATTTATTTTCTAATACAAAATCTTAATTTTTCCTTACCCCTTACCCAGACTAGGCCCCGCGCAAACCGTCTCGCATAGGGCCCCGCGATCTGTTGGACCGGCCCTGCTTATTCCTTCAACCACAAAACATTAAACGGAGAAAAGAGGCAACCCGAATCGTTAACCCTTAAAACGTTAAGCAAAGAAATAAGGCAACCCTAAGGCAACCCTAAGGCAACCCTAAGGCAACCCTACGGCAACCCTAAGGCAACCCTACGGCAACCCTAAGGCAACTCTATTGTTATAAACGGGGGCGCGGTGGACGAATGGTTAAGCGCTTGGCTTCCGAACCTGAGGTCCATGGTTCGAATCCCGGTGAAAACTGGGATTTTGAATTTCTGGATTTTTAGGGTGCCCCTGAGTCAACCCAACTCTAATGGGTACCTGACTTTAGTAGGGGAAAGTAAAGGCGGTCGGTCGTTGTGCTGGCCACATAACACCCTGCTCGTTAACCGTTGGCCAAAGAAACAGATGACCTTAACATCATCTGCCCCATAGATCGCAAGGTCTGAAAAAGGAAACTTTACTTTTTTTTTGTTGTATTCTTATAAACACAAAACAGTAAACATACAAACGCTGCACCATTATTTTTCCCCCCACAGACACCATATCGTTCTCAACATTGTTGTTTATTAACTTAAAGGTTGTTGTTTTTTTTTGTTTTTTTTTAGGCTTAGACTACAACTGTATTTATTCAATCACCAATCAAACTTCTTGGATTGATCGCTCTAAGTAAAGATTGCCTTGTGGTGACCATATCCTCGCGCCGTCAAAAAAAAAAAGTCTGTCCACTGTGCAAACATGTCATTGGCCTGGCACCCCGATCGCTCGGACACAATTAGACACGGTGGCTAATAAGAGGTGACAAGAACACTTACCCGCGGCTCGATATAGGGACGTCCGTATTTACATATCTCTCCGGAGCCCTGCCTGATTTACTTTCTTATCTAGTCCCTCTTGCATTCTATGTGGCCAATTGATTTCGGGACAGATAACAGAGTGGCCATTACGCTAGGGAACGTACATGCACTATTAGATACACACACACACACACACGTCTTTGAACCCACACATATATTAAATAACCTACATTCTTCACAGTTCACACGCGCACATTTTTCAAACGCACTCGAATCACACACACCTATGCATAAGCGTCACACACACACACACACACACACACACACATAAGGTATTAAAGTGTTGATATTAATCAATTCGTTTTTTGGGTGTTTTTAAAAAAGTTTTATAGGTTTAAGAAGGAACAATGAAATCCGATTTATGGCTCCGGCCGTTGAATACGTTGGTGTGTGCGCTGTAAGGGTTAGGGGTGGTGATCAGGGTTCAATTCGTCTGAGATTAAGATGGGACGATAAGATTATGGTGACGTCTGGAGCTAGTTTAATGGGATTGGGTTAGGCTTATGTTTACTATCCAGGTTAGAAATAAAGGTAAGGCTATAATGGCTGGAGTTAGGGTTAGACTTAAAATTAGGATTTAAAAACAGAAAAGAACTTAAGCTAAGGGAAAAAAAATATTTAAAAAATGTACGACCTAGAAAAAAAACGTAATTTAATAGGATATAATGATACTCTTATATTTTATGTCCACACACATAATACTGAATAACAATTACCGTCCAAGTATTTAGTCTCACTATCAAGATAAAGATATGTGTCTGTTTCACTATCAAGCTACAGATACGTGTCTGTTTCACTGTTTCACTATCAAGATAAAGATATGTGTCTGTTTCACTATCAAGCTACAGATATGTGTCTGTTTCACTGTTTCACTATCAAGATAAAGATATGTGTCTGTTTCACTATCAAGCTACAGATATGTGTCTGTTTCACTGTTTAACTACCAAGATAAAGATATGTGTCTGTTTCAATATCGACATGATGCTATGTGTATTTTTCAATATTAGGATAAAGATATATGTCTGTTTCACTAATAAGATGAAGTTATAATTCTGTTTCACTATTACGACGGAGTCACGTGTTTGTTTCACTGCCTGTCTCTTTCTGTTACGTTTTCTATAACAAGTCAGCAGTTAGTCAGACCTAGAACTGTTTTTATTTTCCCAGCAAACTTAAACTTGAATGTTTGTTGCTCTTTATATCAACAAACATCATCATTGAATATGTTTACATGTTGATGGACCGTGTTTTTGTCAAGTACATTTCCTGTTTATGACATCTGTCAAAGTCATCCTGTCATTTGATATAAATCTCCAATCTTCAAAGAAATGATGACATGGTGGAGTCAGCTAAGATGCCATGTTGTTTTTTGTATGTTCGTGTGAAATTTCTACGATGACAAATTCTATAAATATATAAAAGAGAAAAAAAATGTCTGATGGAAGGGGTGATAACTCTCAGACGGGATCAGCAGAAGTGACAAAAAAGATTCACCCAGCATTGATTTTTAAAGACGACACTTCCTGGAGTAATGTGATTGGTGTTTGGGGGTGGAAGGCGAGATTATAATCAGAACGAGGTCTGTACTCCACGCAATCAAGCAGGCCTACAAGAAGTTCTCTTGCAAGAGCTAAAAAAAAAAAAAAAACACTTTGGGTTTATTGATTACATGTTTCTTTGTGCATCCAATATGTATAAATATTCTGTATCAATTAAATATTGGAGTATAGGTACTTTTAAAAAAAATAGTTTTATCTTTCTATTTAACTGTCTAAATATTTCTCTCTCTCTCTTTCTCTCCTCCCCCCTCTCTCTTCCCCCCTCTCTCTTCCCCCCTCTCCCTTCCCCCCTCTCTCCTCCACCCTCTCTCTTCCACCCTCTCTCTTCCACCCTCTCTCCTCCCCCCTCTCTCTTCCACCCTCTCTCTTCCACCCTCTCTCTTCCACCCTCTCCCTTCCCCCCTCTCTCCTCCACCCTCTCTCTTCCACCCTCTCTCTTCCACCCTCTCTCCTCCCCCCTCTCTCTTCCACCCTCTCTCTTCACCCTCTCTCTTCCACCCTCTCTCTTCCACCCTCTCTCTTCACCCTCTCTCCTCCCCCCTCTCTCTTCCACCCTCTCTCCTCCCCCCTCTCTCTTCCACCCTCTCTCTTCAACATCATATAGAAAAAATGGTGGTTTGTGAGCGTCTTACAAGATTTCTTTACCTATAGCCAAATATGAAAACACTATAGATAAAACATTAATTTCACCAGCCGTTGAAGTAGTTTTAAAACTGTTCTACACAAACCTACATGTGAAATTATGCAACGAATTTCTTTAAGCAACACTACAGTTCAAGGGCACATCGGTGGTATGAGTTATAGCATTAAAGATGCAAACCGCTTAATGGTCTTCTGCTCCATATTTTCCACAGGGCTGACCAACGAAACCTTTTCCCATGTTTGGGTATAGCTGCAAAGCAGCAGAGGTTTGAATTCTGTTTTCCTTCGGCTAGGTAGGCTGCAAGCCAAGGCTAATGAGTCCCTCCTGCCCGAAGCTGACTGATTTAGGCGCCAGTAACTCGTCTTTGACCCTTCTCCTGTTAGTGAAAAGCAGTTCCTCGGGCCCAATATTGAAGCTAGACGTGAAAGATCAAGAAATACACGAGAAACTCTTTGGGAACACTTTGACGAGAAACTCTTTGGGAACACTTTGACGAGAAATTCTTTGGGAACACTTTGACGAGAAACTCTTTGGGAACACTTTGACGAGAAACTCTTTGGGAACACTTTGACGAGAAATTCTTGGGAACACTTGACGAGAAACTCTTTGCGAACACTTTGACGAGAAACTCTTTGCGAACACTTTGACGAGAAATTCTTGGGAACACTTTGACGAGAAACTCTTTGCGAACACTTTGACGAGAAACTCTTTGCGAACACTTTGGCGAGAAACCTTTGCGAACACTTTGACGAGAAACTCTTTGGGAACACTTTGACGAGAAACTCTTTGCGAACACTTTGACGAGAAACTCTTTGCGAACACTTTGACAATGTAATACTGAAGGCAAATTAATGAATTTCTATTTAATGTTTGAAGGACTACTTCATAGAACAACACATTTCTATGTGAAACAATATCCGTAGTAGCGGAGGATTAACATGCAAAAAAACTTTTCTAGTGTGTTTGGTTATTCCAGCAATACATATTAATTAGTTCAAATTTGTAATTTTATCAGTAAATAAAGATAAATCTCTCGGATGTAGTTCTAAATTACTTTTTTCACTCTTTGACTCAATACAGTTAGAAATTAGATTTAAAAATCAGTTTATCAATCTGCAAAAATGCAATATAAGTTAAGAAGGGGGGTCTACCGAAAACCAGAAAACATGGCAAGGGGTCTACGAGACAAAAAGTTTGCGAACCACTGATCTAACCCTTCAAATTTTCACGCAATGTCTATTTCAATTTCTTCCCATCCCTTCCATGTCTTTCCTTTTCTTTCTTTTGTATCGATTTCTTCCCTTAGCTCTAACAGTCTTCATAGACAGAAAGTGGTCAGATACAGAAGTCCAAAATAATACAAATGGAATCACTTATTTTAGGCTAATAATTCGCACATAGTATCCATGGATAGCTAAGTTGATAAGTTTTTTTAAAATTTATTTTGCTTATTTATATATCCATAGTTAGGGTGATTTTTTTACGTCCTTGACATTGTTTAGTTTATCTTGAAAATCTCCACTAGGAAAACCACAAAACACTCTACGCGTTGTGTATCTTTCGTTCGAGCTGGACGCCATATACATTTTGGAAGCACGTGTGAGGGACTGCGGGGATACGTTTGATGGGCTGGATACCAACGAGTTAAAGGCTGGATGTGTCCCACGGGCCGTGGTTTGGGTATCACTGCTCTAAGGAAGCGAAATAGATGAAAACTCTTACGCTTGAAAAAAACTTCTTTCTGACCCAGTTCAAGTTGATATACTCATCAGGTCAACCAAACCTGGTATTACCAGATAATTAGATTCACAATACAGATCGATATCAGATAACCAGCAGTGATGTTTGATCACATTTGTATCTCTTTCTTTTCTAACCAGCTATCTGTATGTTCTCTCTCTCTCTCTGTCACTCACTAACTGTCTCAATCCCACTCTCTTTTTTTCTCTCCCCCCTCTCTCTCTCTCCCCCTCGCTCTCTCTTTCCCCCTCTCTCTGTCTCTGTCACCCACGCACTCTCTCAGTCCCAGTCTCTGTCTCCATTTCTCTCTCGTTACATTTTAGACCAGCCTTGACAGCAAAAGTAAAGTGACCTTTGAACTAGGCTTAGAGACGCTTTTTTGGGGTTCACCTTTCTTGTAAAGTAGCCATAATACATAAAACACTAAACCATAATTTACATAAACAAAAGCACAACCTAATAAAATACTCAGAAGGACAAATAGATAAAGGCACATTTCTTATTCGGTATACCAGGACAAAGTTATACAAGTGCTCCTTCTTCCCTAGTGCTTATAAAGGTTAAATGCGGCACATAGAGCATCTGTCGTTGATGAAAGACAATTAAAGAATGTTATCTATGACGTAAAGAACAATATAGATATGTTGTTGTTTTTTTGTGGTGTATCCGGTGTACAGAATGAAATTTTCTTATCTCTTCAGTTTGTAGAAAACAATTCAAGATGGAGGAAGTATTAAGCTTTCACTCTGACACTGCCACAACTTTGAACTTATTTCAATACAACCGGACAGTTGACCAGCAGTAACAGAAGGGAGAAGGAGAGATTAAAGTCTACTGTTAGGATATTCCTGTCTAGAAAAGAATCCAGTTCTAAATTTGAAAACAAAGGGTGATTACTCAGGTATGTTAGATTGTAACGACCATAATAAGAAAAAAAAACATTTTTTAACATCATTGAAGTCTTTTTTTTTTTAATTAGGAGTTATTTTACAAAGACCGCATATAAGTGTTTCATTTTAGAATTAAACGTTACTGCATTAATTTTTTTAAAAATTACTTTTTAAATTCTTATTCATTTTTCATTTAGTTCGCAACAGTGAAACACACTTAACATCCTTGACCTTGTTTAGTTTATTGAAGAGATATTACAAATGCACATTATTAACATCATTAGTCTTTTGTATAGTGTTTCCACTTCTTGTCAATATCTCATGTCAGTATGTCAGTATGTCATTGCAGTATGTCATGTCGTTATGTCAGTATGCCATGTCAGTATGTCAGAATTGGAGCTAATTAAGTATTTGGTGTGATGCTACAACTATGGTAAGCTGCACAATGATACAACAGTAATATGAAATAAATATTTCTCAATGCAACATACTAATTTAGTAGGTCGAATCTCCTAAGTACAGTTGACACTGCTGCTGAGACCCAGTTGTGACCTACATATTTTGTCACACTAACGCATACGAAGCTGTTGTCTTTCGAGGGTCAATTTAATATTCCGTCGGTCTCACAAGTGTGAAGCTTTTTAAAAAGAGTTCCCCGTTTTTCTCTACAACTAAAGAAATCGTTCTTCGTCGTCCTCTATTTCCCCAAACTGAACGAAATACCATTGGACCGATTTGTTCACGTGACCATAATACATTTTGTATATGATTTTTTTTTTTAATTCTCAATCTTAAGTTTCAATTGTAGATTTTTATATATGGCAGAAAATTTATAAATAGCTAGCTTTGTGTGTGTGTGTGTGTGTGTATCCGGTGTACAAAATGAATGTAAGGTTGATAAGGGAGATAATTTAGTTTTGCAATTTTTTCATCATTGCAGGATCAATTTTTTTTCCGTTTGTAGTACTAAATAATTTCAAATTAGAGATTAGAGTTTCACTCTAGGATTAAAAACGTTACAACCTGTGGGCAGTTTAGACCAATAGCTCGTACAGATCTGTGGCGTTATATCGCTGTCACTCTTAGTGAAAATAGGTCATGGTGCTAGTGAGTTCTGACATAGACAGTGTTCGCTTCTCCTGTTGTTTGTACTATTCTATGTTAAAACAGTTACATGTCATTGTTCTATATGTCACTGTTCTATATGTCATTACTCTATATGTCACTGTTCTATATGTCAATACTCTATATGTCATTACTCTATATGTCACTGTTCTATATGTCACTACTCTATATGTCACTTTTCTATATGTCACTGTTCTATATGTCATTACTCTATATGTCACTGTTCTATATGTCATTACTCTATATGACACTGTTCTATATGTCATTACTCTATATGTCACTGTTCTATATGTCACTGTTCAACAATTCATTATTCTATATGTCATTATTCTATTTGTCCATATTTGTCGCATAAATCTAAAAATCATGTCATATGAAGACTCAAAAGTAAAGTAGCAATTAAACATAAAACACTGAGCCATAATCTTCAAATATAAAAACAAAATTTAATAAAATACTCAGAAAGACACAAATTAAAGGCACATTCCTCGTCCCATATGCTAGAATAAATGTGTACAAATGCTCCTTCTTCCGTAGTGCTAATAGAGCATGGAATGGGTTGCCTGAGTCAGCCAATAAAAGCAATGACTTGAACGAAGTACGTCATTAGTTAACATCTGTCACGGATGAATGTGTGTATGTATGTATAATCTATTTTTACAATCTGCGCGAATGACCGGAAGTGTGTTTGGTTGTCAGACAGAGACCAGCGTGTGTGATATGCAGTAAAGCTGATTAAAGTTTATGTGTTTGATCTAGTGGTTTCATTGTTTTATTTCGTTAACTAGAACTGAACCAGGGACACCTAGACGTATCGAGACCTAAGGTAGATTCTATCGAGTTATAAGTGGATTGAGCTATATAATAAGCATACAGTGGTAACACGCATAGGACGTAATCATCTTCTTTATTGAAGTAACGTCTGTATTTTATAAGATAAGTTAGGTACGAATTCTTTATTTATATGTTTAAATTAAGAATACATGTCATTTTAATAAAAAAATATAATAACAGCTTATTGTAAAAACTATGTAGTACCAATGACGTTGAGTAGAAACTGTAAGAGGCACGAAATTCTTTCAGAGCGGACTATTGTTCTAAGGTATAAATTACTGCCCCTTAGCGCACATCCATAATTCCTCCGTAGACCTGGCTCGACGTATTAAGGATTTTAAGAAGTCTGCTGTGTCTGTTGTGGCTCTGCTACTACTTTCAAAACATTCTTCTCAAAACTAAAGACAACTTTCTTGACCCAAAACTTCGGACATTTTGATATTTCAATATGAACCGTAACTCTATGACGCGTGGAACAATAACTCCCACGCACCCATTGAATTTACAAGAATAACTTTTTGTAATAAACTGGATTAATGGGGAAACTCGAGTCCATAAGTTAGTCTATTTTCAATCCATTCTTTGACTTGTATTGTTATTATCCAACGACAATAGTATCCAGAGAGATACCAAACATATTTTCTAAACATCTTTTCTTGTAGGAAATTTGTTCTAATCTCTCTCGGAGAGTTTCATTGATGGGGGATAACTATGAAAAGCTTTTTTTGGTGTATCTGGTGTACAGAACAAGGCTAGCGTTGATAAGTTATGAATTTCAAAAGGTAAACATAAATTATGTGAAACCTCTTTGCACTGAAATGTCACATTTTTGAGGCTCTTACTTGAGCTTTCAATATGACGGCCTTGACATTGTTTAGTTTTTCTACTTATTTGAAAATCTCTAACAAATTTTTCTGTTTTTAGTTTCATTCATTTTTTTTTAGTTCCATTACATAGCCTCTGAATTTCTCAATATTGATTTTTCTTATTTTTCTAAGTTACTGTATTTTATCGCTTAACAAATGTAAATCAGATCTTGCAAGTTAAAGTGTAAATAAAGTGCAGATTACTCCGATTAAAATGTAATAATAAAAATCGCCAATAATAGACTTTATCAAAAGTTTTTTTCATTGGAAATGTAACTTTATCATTCAGCTTGACAACATACAGTAACGTTAATAGACCTGAATTGGCCCTGTGCTATTTGAGATATGGAGGCTCTATTTGGGACTCTTTAAAAGTCAAGAGATTGTTTGTCATTGCTAAATATTTCTTGGGGGCCATAAGCTACAGCTCTAGACTAGAATGAAGAAGCAACATATTTCAATGTTTCCATTATTAGACTTACCATGTATGTCAGGTTGGGCTACTTACCGTAAAGTGTTGTTTCTTACATTGTTTTGTTAAAGGCGACTACGAAATATATAACATCTCTGATTAATAGTATACTCAGAACTGGTGTATGAGACAATGGGCTTTGGTTAGGTCAGAATTGATTTAGGAGGCGATGGGCAATCTAATCAAACTTCCTCCAAACACACACACAAACACACACACAGACATTCAAACACAAACACAAATAACGAATTTGTTTGTTTTTTTCTTTGGTTAGTGCAGTGTTTCTTAAATAGCGACCCGCGGACCTCATCCTGCCCGTGTTGCGATGCTATCCAGCGCTTCAAAACTCGTGTCCACAGTGTATATCGAAACGACAGAGATTTGGTTACATTGGTGTTGACAATGTTTTTTGTGATGTTTCATGACAGACGTGTCGGCAATGTTAAGCGCCCTCATTCTGAAAAAGGTTCACCACCGCTGCTTTACAACATGAAATAGAGTTGGTACATATGTTAGAGCGGTTGGTTGATGATCCGAGAATTGCTGGTTCAAATCCTCAGATGATGGTTTCTAAAAGACAATCAGAAAGAAAGCCTTTGTGAATCAGTTTCGAGTGATGAATTTAACTAAATGAGTAATCGAAACCCTATACACTTCCTGTCTTTCAAGAAACAAACATGCGTATCGATATATTGGTGTCCACACTTGGGGTGCGTTCTGTTCTCATCGGTGTCTTGGTTTGAAGACTCGATTCCTTATTATTCCACGTATTTTCTTCGAGATGAAGTTATATTTGGCGGACTGGCGTGTCATGGGGGTGGTGGTGGGGGGGGGGGGAGGCAGTAACGGGTGCAGTGAGGAGTGATTGGGGAGCCCGGGAGTAATATCTAATGTTACCATTCGTTTAGGACCAAGAGGAGAGAATGGATAACTCAATCAGACAAAACTCGCGCCAGCCTTTGGAGAAGGAGAAACTAAGGGGATGTGTGGGGGTGAGGGGGGATGAAAGGGGAGGGCACTGCGCAAGATGTAATCAACTCTTCGCGTCTTCTTCACGAGTTCACTCCCTTTACGCAGTTCTTCCCTTGGTAATGATAGAGACGGACTCCAGCTCGGTAATCGAATATAGTCCGATACCACTTTTATCTTTTGTATTGCATGAGTATCGATTTCAATTTTCTGGTTTGACCCTACTCTCCCCCCCCCCCCCCACCGAGATTTTAAAATAGCTTTTAATTAATTATAAGTTAAATAGGTTACATCATTCTTTATGAACATTACATGCAAGATTCTAAATATATGCCTCTGTGTTATATTTAAGTAAAAAAAATAAATTACACCACATGTCTGTATTACTGCTGTTTCAATATAGGTTGTTTTATCTATACTTAAAAATTAAGCCTAATTTTAAATGGTTTAAAATATTACTTTAGAAAAAAAAAAAGAATTGCAAAAAATTGATCTGGAATCGATTCCAGAATTTC
>JAZGLO010003538.1:0-48652 GCA_036873155.1 Biomphalaria sudanica
AATTTAAGAATAGAGTTGTAGCTTTGTCATACAAGACAGTTGTGATACTCTATAGGAGTGGCTTGTACTTGTGTGGCTTGACCAGTACTATTGATGTGGAGAAATAAGTGGGTCATCAATTGCACACAAGAGAGAGGAGAGGAAGCTGGAGATAAATAGAAAAAGAAAATGTGAGAGATTGAGAAACAGAGATGGAGACAAAAAGTGTGTGTGTGTGTGTGAGAGAGAGAAAGAGGGGGGTAGAGGGAGAGATTGAAGAGAGAGAGATAGTGAGGGATGGAGAGGGACAAAGAGAGAGAGTGAGGGTGGAAGAGAGAGAATGTAACTAGGAGAGAATGACAAACATGGAGAGAAACATTGGGACAGGGAGAGAGAGGGGGGAGATACAGAGAGAGAAAGTGATAGAGAGAATGATTCAAAATGAGAGTAGTGAGATGAGAATATTTAGATGAAAAGATTAGAGAGAGAAAGAGAGAGTGAGAGAGAGAGAGAGGAGAGAGAGAGTGAGAGAGAGAGAGAGAGAGAGAGAAAGTGATAGAGAGAGAGAGAGAGAGAGAGAAAGTGGATAGAGAGAGAGAGAGAAAGTGATAGAGAGAATGATTCAAAATGAGAGTAGTGAGATGAGAATATTAGATGAAAAGATTAGAGAGAGAGAGAGAGAGAGAGAGAGAGAGAGGAGATACAGAAAGAGAGAGATAGAGAGAGAAAGTGATAGAGAGAGAGAGAGAGAGAGAGAAAGTGATAGAGAGAATGATTCAAAATGAGAGTAGTAAGATGAGAATATTTAGATGAAAAGATTAGAGAGAGAGAGAGAGAGAGAGAGGGGGGGGGGAGATACAGAGAGAGAGAGAGAGAGAGAGAGAGAGAGAAAGTGATAGAGAGAATGATTCAAAATGAGAGTAGTGAGATGAGAATATTTAGATGAAAAGATGAAAGAGAGAGAGAGAGAGAGAGAGAGAAAGTGATAGAGAGAGAGAGGAGAGAGAGAGAGAGAGAGAGAGAGAGAGAGAAAGTGATAGAGAGAATGATTCAAAATGAGAGTAGTGAGATGAGAATATTTAGATGAAAAGATTAGAGAGAGAGAGAGAGAGAGAGAGAGAAAGTGATAGAGAGAGAGAAAGTGATAGAGAGAGAGAGAGAGAGAGAGAGAGAAAGTGAGAGAGAGAGAGAGAGAGAGAGAAAGTGATAGAGAGAATGATTCAAAATGAGAGTAGTGAGATGAGAATATTTAGATGAAAAGATTAGAGAGAGAGAGAGAGAGGGGGGGGAGATACAGAGAGAGAGAGAGAGAGAGAGAGAGAGAGAGAAAGTGATAGAGAGAATGATTCAAAATGAGAGTAGTGAGATGAGAATATTTAGATGAAAAGATTAGAGAGAGAGAGAGAGAGAGAGAAAGTGAGAGAGAGAGAGAGAGAGAGAGAGAGAGAAAGTGATAGAGAGAATGATTCAAAATGAGAGTAGTGAGATGAGAATATTTAGATGAAAAGATTAGAGAGAGAGAGAGAGAGAGAGAGAGAGAGAGAGAGAGAGAGAGAGAGAGAAAGGAAGAGAGAGAGAAGGGGATAGAGAGTGGAGAGAGAGTGAGAGTGATAGAGAGAAAAAGAGACAGAGAGACAAAGGTGAAGAAATAAAGAGGAAAAACAAACAACTAAACCTAAAGCTATTTCTATTTCACCAGAGAACGTCCCGAAACAAAACTAAACCTAAAGCTATTTCTATTTCACCAGAGAACGTCCCGTGGTAACAGGCTGACCCAAACAAAACTAAACCTAAAGCTATTTCTATTTCACCAGAGAACGTCCCGTGGTAACAGGCTGACCCAAACAAAACCATGCAGCAGCACTTTGAATGATTCATTTAAGTCATTGTCAGCTCATTGACTATTCAGACCAACTGTCCCTTCTGAGTCTTCATGAACATGACATTGTCACACTAATAAAGCATCACTGATGAAACGTTTTGTTTTAATATGGAAGTTCTATATGTAACAGTCGCGCTAGGGTGGCGCCATATGATTGGTACAATTATATCCCTTTTTAAAAATTGCATGTACAAATGTTAGGTTGACCTACCCATTAATTTTGTTGTGGGATTGTTTCAGAATATCTTCAGATTCATGTTTTACAACGTTTAAAGTTGATATATATATATGATGGGACCTTTAAAACAACGTTTAGAAATGAAAGGAGGAAGATTAGGAGACATCTTGAAATAAATAGACAAAATGTCGGGGAAAGATCAATGTCGCCAACTCAAAAGAATTATAATGAAGAAAAAGTTTACACTTCGACTACAGCGCTGAAAAGTGCATACAATTGATTATAGTATTTATTAAAATACTTTGCTTATCAGTACTACCGTATTCTGTACACCGGATGCACCAAAACGCTGGCTATTTATGGATTTGACACCACGAATGAAAATCTCCACTACAAAACAATTGGTAAGAGTCATTAGGAGGAGAATAGTGTCGCGGGTTCGAGACTTGACCAAATGTAGAACGGGAAAAAGCAACAAGAGAAGTAAACAACTGATTGGATAATAACCAGCAGAAGTGGGAGACCAAAGGTAATCATTGGTCAATCCTCCCAATATTTAGATTGTAAAGTTACAAGCAATAAACACAATTTACAAGCAATAACATTCATGGTGTCAGAAGTAACTTTCTGTACATTTATTTTTAATATAATTAGATACTGAGAAAACAAGTTCTATATATTGTAACCAAAGCCAGATTGGCTTTAGAAAGATAACCTTGTTGATGTGAAGATCAAGTCTAAAAATCTTTCACTCTACACAAATGGCACTCAGCGTTGATGCTCTACCCCGTGGGGGAACATGAATATTTCTTTTTTTTTTCTCTAACTTTACGTATCGATTTCTGCCAGATTTCCATACATTTTTTTTAATCTTTTTTTTTCCAGCCCTGTGGGACGTTGCTTATCAGACGAGTTTTGTTGGAAAGAATTTGTCGTCGGAGAGTTTGGTGAAGAAAGAAATCTATCAATACCATAAGAGTTATTTTCCTTAATTATTATTATTATTTATTCTTAACACAATCTTCACACCAACAGAAACAAATGCATGTAAAACATGGAAGTCATCTGCCAAAATTGAGAAAAGACTAAATGTGGCGCAACAAAAAAGGCTAAGACCGATTTTAGGAGTCAAAGAGATCGAGTCTCAAACAAGGAAATCTTATGCCGATCTGGAAGTCGACGACTTAGTGAGGTTGTGACAGAGCGTCGCACGAGTTTTTGCCGCACATGTTCTCCGATAAAATGAACTACGCATACCTAGAGTTGCAATGACATGGAGGCCATACGAGGAAAGCGCAAACAATGACGTTCTCGTATAACTTGGCATCACAATTTCACGCAGGACTTCAGAGCAGTGGACATCAGGTGGGAAGAGGCTTCAGATTTTGACATTGACGAATCTTTGTGGAGACAGCTTGCCGCCGGTCTAAGTTTAAGTCATTTTTTTTTTAAGGTCCAATAAATAATTGTGTAAAGTTTCAATTTGATCCGTAAAAGATTGTGGGAGAAATAGCGTGTACAATAAGGGGATAAAAGGAATAAAACCCCATATATTTAGCCATATCTGTAAATACTGGAGGATTAATTTGACTTGTTGGTATCAAACAAAATAATTAATTACCAGCAATTAATTGCCTGTTTTTTTACTCATGTTTCAAAAGGTACAGTAAATAATAATTTTGTAAAGTTTCAACTTGATCTGAGAATGGCTGTGGGAAACAGTAGGAGAAATAACATGTACAAAATATTTCGGAGGCAGACGGTCTGTAGTACAGTCTTTCCGGGGTCTGTAGTCAGTCTTTCCGTGGTCTGTAGTTCAGTCTTTCCGCGGTCTGTAGTTCAGTCTTTTCGGTATCTGTAGTTCAGTCTTTCCGCGGTCTGTAGTTCAGTCTTTCAGGGGTCTGTAGTACAGTCTTTCCGCGGTCTGTAGTTCAGTCTTTCCGGTGTCTGTAGTACAGTTTTTCCGGGGTCTGTAGTTCAGTCTTTCCGAGGTCTGTAGTACAGTCTTTCCGGTATCTGTAGTTCAGTCTTTCCGGGTCTGTAGTACAGTTTTTCCGGGGTCTGTAGTTCAGTCTTTCCGCGGTCTGTAGTTCAGTCTTTCCGGGGTCTGTAGTACAGTCTTTCCGCGGTCTGTAGTTCAGTCTTTCTGGGGTCTGTAGTACAGTCTTTCCGGGGTCTGTAGTTCAGTCTTTCCGGGGTTTGTAGTACAGTCTTCCCGGGGTCTGTTTTACAGTATTTCCGGTGTCTGTAGTTCAGTTTTTCCGGGGTCTGTAGTACAGTCTTTCCGGTATCTGTAGTTAAGTCCTTCTGGGGTCTGTAGTACAGTTTTTTCCGGGGTCTGTAGTTCAGTCTTTCCGGTATCTGTAGTTCAGTCTTTCCGGGTCTGTAGTACAGTTTTTCCGGGGTCTGTAGTTCAGTCTTTCCGCGGTCTGTAGTTCAGTCTTTCCGGGGTCTGTAGTACAGTCTTTCCGCGGTCTGTAGTTCAGTCTTTCTGGGGTCTGTAGTACAGTCTTTCCGGGGTCTGTAGTTCAGTCTTTCCGGGGTTTGTAGTACAGTCTTCCCGGGGTCTGTTTTACAGTATTTCCGGTGTCTGTAGTTCAGTCTTTCCGGGGTCTGTCGTACAGTCTTTCCGGTATCTGTAGTTAAGTCCTTCTGGGGTCTGTAGTACAGTTTTTTCCGGGGTCTGTAGTTCAGTCTTTCCGGGGTCTGTAGTAGAGTCTTTCCGGTATATGTAGTTCAGTCTTTCCGGTATCTGTAGTTCAGTCTTTCCGCGGTCTGTAGTAGAGTCTTTCCGGTATATGTAGTTCAGTCTTTCCGGGGTCTGTAGTAGAGTCTTTCCGGTATATGTAGTTCAGTCTTTCCGGTATCTGTAGTTCAGTCTTTCCGGTATCTGTAGTTCAGTCTTTCCGGGGTCTGTAGTAGAGTCTTTCCGGTATATGTAGTTCAGTCTTTCCGGTATCTGTAGTTCAGTCTTTCCGGTATCTGTAGTTCAGTCTTTCCGGGGTCTGTAGTAGAGTCTTTCCGGTATATGTAGTTCAGTCTTTCCGGTATCTGTAGTTCAGTCTTTCCGGTATCTGTAGTTCAGTCTTTCCGCGGTCTGTAGTACAGTCGTTCCGATTTCAGTAGTTGCCCACCTCTGGTTTCAAACAAAATGTGTAAAGATTAATTCTAGCTTCTGGTGAACGGAATGCCCCCAAAAATGTACAGATTTTATTTAATTACAGACACACAATGCAGATGCTATTGTATTGCGTGACCCACCTTAATGGATTCGCCCTTTCTCCAGATTGGAGCAGAAGAAAATACGTGCGAACATAAAGGAAGAAAAAAAAAAAAGAAACAGACGTCCTGCCATTTGGATGATTAGACTCATGAATAATTCATCAGGTATGTACCATTACATACGTTGGGGGAGTGGACAATGTTAAGGCCAGGCGAAGTGCTGCTAGAAACTTGGACTTTAGTATTCTGTCGTTTTTTTTAAAATCTCATTTCTAGTCCAAAGGACTATTCCGCTGATAATATGTGAGAATAGCGCTGGGTCAGAGATGGAACAATGATGTAATGTAGGTGTATATATATATATATACATACATACATACAGAGAGACATAGAGAACGTGAAAAGTGAGAGAGGTTTTTTTTTATATGCTGCGTACTTTTCATAAGAAAATAGAAGTTAAAGTACAAACTACACCAAAAACAAATTAAGTTAGTAATCAAAATAATATCCAGCTGACAACATTATACGTGATCCAGATCTAAGTGTTTCTACGTGATCCAGATCTAAGTGTTTCTACGTGATCCAGATCTAAGTGTTTCTACGTGATCCAGATCTAAGTGTTTCTACGTGATCCAGATCTAAGTGTTTCTACGTGATCCAGATCTAAGTGTTTCTACGTGATCTAGATCTTAGTGTTTCTACGTGATCCAGATCTAAGTGTTTCTACGTGATCCAGATCTAAGTGTTTCTACGTGATCCAGATCTAAGTATTTCTACGTGATCCAGATCTAAGTGTTTCTACGTGATCCAGATCTAAGTGTTTCTACGTGATCCAGATCTAAGTGTTTCTACGTGATCCAGATCTAAGTGTTTCTACGTGATCCAGATCTAAGTGTTTCTACGTGATCCAGATCTAAGTGTTTCTACGTGATCCAGATCTAAGTGTTTCTACGTGATCCAGATCTAAGTGTTTCTACGTGATCCAGATCTAAGTGTTTCTACGTGATCCAGATCTAAGTGTTTCTACGTGATCCAGATCTAAGTGTTTCTAAGTGATCCAGATCTAAGTGTTTCTGGTAACAGTCTGAGAAGAGCACGAACCGAAATAAAAATGTTTTCCAAATCGATTTCTGGGTTTCATGGTTCAGAATAAGGAAGTCACGTGTTATCCTATTGGAACGAACGGCAAACATTTATGGCGCCACAAAATGTCTGAAAGTTTATATTTTTAAATGGACTTTTTAAGTTCTGAATAAATTGAAAAAATTGATGGAATGCTAATCAATTTTGATTCTGGAAGATCTCTGCTGTTTATCCTGTGATCACGTTTTCAACATGTCCGGGCATGTCTGCATGGGAGAAATAAATCTCAGACTACGTCTAATAAATAAATCAGCAAGTTTAAAAAAAAAGGCGGGAATAATGATGAAGGAAGAGACCAAAGCTTGACCAAAGTGAGCTGTAAGACACGAACGTCCTAAAGGGAAAAAAAATAGAAATCTCTAGATGGTCAAATGATGGTTAAAATAGTGACCAATGTGTGTATATGTGTATGTGTTTGTAAGTCGAATTCCGGCTACTTTTCTGTTTGGTCTTAACCTAATTCAAGGACAAAAATCAGATTTATTGTTTGTTAAGTTTTCATTTGATATTACGACACGCTTGCCTGATGTGACGCTGTTTCACAATGACGTGGGCAGCACAAGAAAGATTGCTTTTAATTAATTTAGCTTAGAACCGGTAATGAAATTATTTTCGTTAATTGTGTATCGATCACATTCTATAAAAATACGAGCAAATCTTGGAGAAGAAACAGTGAAAGAAGCGAAACAAAACTAAATACTGTGTATTAATCTTGTAATCCCAAACTGCTCTTCACTGGCTATATTATCTTATCTTATGTTATATAATACAGACGTTACTTTAACCCATGACTTAAATTCTGCCAAGTCACTGGTTTTCCTGGCTGGCTCAGGCAACCCATTCCATTTTAGACTGGTCTTATCGGGCAGAACCAATGACTCATTAGCCGAGATAGTTATAATGATTAATTATAGATACACAAGTTATGGAAAGGATTATTAGCTCATCAACACACACACACACACAAAACAAACAAAAATGTTTAGTTGGTTTTAAAAACATCCACATGTGATCACGTACATAAAACATTGGAGCATTGACAAAAATATCCACATGTGGTCACGTACATAAAACATTGGAGCCATGACAAAAACATCAACATGTGGTCACGTACATAAAACATTGGAGCAATGACAAAAACATCAACATGTGATCACGTACATAAAACATTGGAGCAATGACAAAAACATCAACATGTGATCACGTACATAAAACATTGGAGCAATGACAAAAACATCAACATGTGATCACGTACATAAAACATTGGAGCAATGACAAAAACATCAACATGTGATCACGTACATAAAACATTGGAGCAATGACAAAAACATCCACATGTGATCACGTACATAATACATTGGAGCAATGACAAAAACATCCACATGTGATCACGTACATAAAACATTGGAGCAATGACAAAAACATCAACATGTGGTCACGTACATAAAACATTGGAGCAATGACAAAAACATCAACATGTGATCACGTACATAAAACATTGGAGCCATGACAAAAACATCCACATGTGGTCACGTACATAAAACATTGGAGCAATGACAAAAACATCCACATGTGATCACGTACATAAAACATTGGAGCCATGAAAAAAACATCCACATGTGGTCACGTACATAAAACATTGGAGCAATGACAAAAACATCCACATGTGATCACGTACATAAAACATTGGAGCAATGACAAAAACATCTCATGTGATCACGTACATAAAACATTGGAGCCATGACAAAAACATCAACATGTGATCACGTACATAAAACATTGGAGCCATGACAAAAACATCCACATGTGATCACGTACATAAAACATTGGAGCCATGAAAAAAACATCCACATGTGGTCACGTACATAAAACATTGGAGCAATGACAAAAACATCCACATGTGATCACGTACATAAAACATTGGAGCAATGACAAAAACATCTCATGTGATCACGTACATAAAACATTGGAGCCATGACAAAAACATCAACATGTGATCACGTACATAAAACATTGGAGCCATGACAAAAACATCCACATGTGATCACGTACATAATACATTGGAGCAATGACAAAAACATCCACATGTGATCACGTACATAAAACATTGGAGCAATGACAAAAACATCAACAAAAACAATGTTGATATATTGATGGCTTTGGGTCAGCATGTGTGTCCCAGTGGCGCCACTGATTCGTCCAGATGTAAACAAATAGAGTTGGCCTAACAGAAGAGGGCGGATGGAGGTTTGAAAAGATGAAAAAATAAAATTATGAAAAAAACAAAAACAAATCCAGACATTATTTATTTACATCGTCTACACCTCAACCCTGCCCGTGTGTATGTTGGAGCCTGTGGATATGTTTGTGTGTGTACGCGTGTGTGTGGATGTTCGTGTGTACGTGTGTGTGAAATGATTTTGGTATGCTTGTGTGTTACTAAGAGTATAGAGAAAAGGAGATTTATGGTCAACGGATGGATTACAACCCATAGACATGGAAGTCATCTGTCAAAATTGAGAAAAAACTAAATGTGGCTGAGACGAATTTTAAGAGTCAGTTATAGAGATCGGGTTTCAAATAAGGAAATCTTATGCCAAAATGGGAGTCTACCACTTATTAAGGTTGTGACAGAGCGTCGCATAAGGTTTGCGGGAGACATGTTCTCTGACAAAATGAGTTACGCATACCAAGAGTTGCGTTGACATGGAGGCCAATACGAGGAGAGCGCAAACAGGGACGTCCTCGTATAACCTGACGTCACACCTTCATGGAGGACCTCAAAACTGTGGACACCAGGTGGGAAGTGGCTTCAGACATTGCCAGTGACAGATCTTTGTGGGGACAGCTTGCCGCTTAATGCGCCGAACGGTGCGGGAGGATCTAAGTCTCAGTATAACAGAAATGTTCAGATTTGTTCA
The DNA here is from genome assembly GCA_036873155.1 of Biomphalaria sudanica. NCBI lineage: Eukaryota > Metazoa > Mollusca > Gastropoda > Planorbidae > Biomphalaria > Biomphalaria sudanica. Next base: position 9,326 of record JAZGLO010003538.1, read on the forward strand.
TTTTGTACCGGACACAACAGAATGAGACAACATAAGTCCCGGAAGCTTAAAGTCGGGACGAGCGAAACCTGCCACTGTGAAGCATCACCAGAGAATGCTGACCATGTCCTTCAAAGCCGCATTCTATATCAAGAGGGGCCCGAACAAGACAAAATATGTTCAATACGGTATATTGAGATTTACCTTTAAAATATCAGGGAGTTTGTTTTTTTCTATTATACACAAGCGCACGCGCTTCAAAACTCAATATGTGAAGACAATACAGGCACAAAGGGAGTCTTTCGGGTAAACGTATGGAAATGTTCGTGGAAGGGGGGGGGACAGATTGAATCTATCTCCAGACTATTGTATTCAGAACGACTATAGTTATACGCTTTTTTTTTTAAGTCTTAAAATTGACATGTTGGGTCTAACCTTTTTCCTCACTGTAGAGCCAGATGTTGAATTTGTGTTTGATCAACTCGACAACACAAACAGACCGACTGGCTGTATTGAATGACTGAGATTACATAGGTAGAGATCTGCTGGGGGAGTTTTGTGATGGCAACATAATCTTCTGGCCAGTCATTAGACATTTGACCAGTATTGTGAATATGTCTTTACAAAATGAAGCTATTTAAATGTGCGTAGATATCATTTTTACTATTGAATTGAACACCCGTCTCTCCGGCACTTGGTGTATTGATTTATCAAAACAGACAAGAACGACTACCCACAGCAATACTTTACAAAATTAACTAAGAAAGTGTGAAAAGCAGGTCAACATTAAACTCACACAGACACACACATGCATTTTCAATGAAACTATAAACTAAATGCAGTCTTTCTTTTCAAAGCAGTCAAGCACTTCAAACCTACCCATGTCTACAAACCTACCCTGTCTACAAACCCACCCCTGTCTACAAACCTACCACTATCTACAAGCCTACCCCTGTCTACAAACCTACCCCTGTCTACAAACCTACCCATGTCTACAAACCTTCCCCTGTCTACAAACCTACCCCTGTCTACAAACCTGCCCCTGTCTACAAACCTACCCCTGTCTACAAACCTACCCCTGTTTACAAACCTACCCCTGTCTACAAACCTACCCCTGTCTACAAACCTACCCCTGTTTACAAACCTACAGTTCCGCAGTTCAGTTTCCCGTGCTAATAACTTTCATTGTTATATTCAAACATTTCAAATCACAAAGAGTTAGCTAATTGATCTCATGATGGGTTTTAAATTACAAGGACAAGAACAAGCCGAAGACTGCAATAGAATATAAAAAGCAGCATCAGGTTTCCTAGTTCTGACCAAGTACATGTCTCCATTGTCTCTCTACCAAGGCAGCCATTGATCTCCAGTCATAGACGCTGTACACAGACAAACATTTCTGTTCGGAAAGTGGACATTGACTTAGGTTTCTGCTTTTCTCCTAGCTGTTAATGTTGTTAATACCGTTGTTGTTGATATCGAAGATGTTGATTTTGTTGTTGCCGTTGTTATAACTGTTGTTGTTTTTGTTTTGGTTATTGATTTTTTAATACAGATGTTGCTGAAGATGTTTGTTGTTGTTTGTTAATTTTAACTATATTGTTGAAAATGTAAGCACATATTTGTTTGTAAAATCAAAAAATGTACAAAAAACAAAACAAAAAAATAATAATAATAAATGTTACTGTACTTTATATTTTGATCTCAACGTGAGTTTACTTTTATCTGTAACTAATTTTTTTTTTTATTTAAAGATTACACTCAAACGTCACATTGCTAAGAAGGCTATCCATTTTCCAATGTGTCTACAACCACAAAAGCTTTAAACATGTAAATATAAGAAGCGTCTGCAAAGTCTGATAAACGTCAATAGTCTGGAATGAAAATGTGGTGTACATCTATACGTACAATTAGGTCTAGTTCAAACAGACACAAAACAAACACAAATAGATGAAAGCAGTAGCCGCCATTTTATTTTTAGTAGCGGCAAGGAGCCAACGACAAGGGAAGATGGCGGAGAGAGAACTTCCGGAACCTGACAAGATCGTCTGTTTGTGCTGTGGGATAAAAGGTTTGTAAAAAAAACAAAATCTACTTACCTTTCGATGTGTAGACTCTAATTCCTCACTTTTGGTCCCAGAATAGAATGTTTGTATTCTGCCTTGAATGTCTCTTCAAAATATATTCAATGTAGATGTCCTCTAATTAGTTTCATCATAATAATAAATCTTTTTTCAATCAATAAATGGTCAATGTGTTGAGTGAAATGTTATGTTTTGTTTGAGGCTTTTGAAGTCACACCAAACATTTGTTGGCATAACAAATAGAAATTGATTTTGGAATTGATTAGGCATATATCACCTTTTGTTTCTTGTACATCGATTTGGGAGATGAAATATTTAGCGAAACAAAGAATGATTTCACTGGGGGTCAAATTATTCCACAAACAATGCCACTCTTGTTTAATAAAAGTCCAGAAAGTCAATAATGAGATGAAACTGGAATAAAAACTTGTGTCTGATTATTTACATTAGATCAGTTGCCATTATTTGTTGTTTATTTTTAAATTAGTTCAAACAGTTTACAGACTAAGATTTCACATGACCAATAGAGGCTAGTCTTTTTGAACACTCAATTTTGTTTTTTTTTAAATTGTCGACGTTTCTAATGGTTGATCTATATCATAGTCAGTCATTGTAATAGACTTTATAGTCAGTTTTTGTTATAAATCGTTATAGTCAGTTTTTGTTATAAATCGTTATAGTCAATTTTTGTTATAGATTGTTACTGACGGTTTGTGTTATAGATATAACTTGTTATAGATAGTATTATAGATAGTATTTGTAACATATTTAGATTGTTATAGACAGTTTTTGATATAGATATAGTTTGTTGTTGACAGATTGTGTTATAGATATAGATTGTTATAGACAGTTTTTGTTTTAAATACTGTTATAGACAGTTTTTGTTGCATTGATTGCTATTGACAGTTTGTGTTATAGATATTAATTGTTATAGACAGTTTTTGTAACATATATATATATATATATATATATATATATATATATATATATATATATATATATATATATATATATATATATATATATATAAAGAGAGAGAGAGAGAGAGAGAGTGTTATGAACATATACTGTTTGTTATTGTCAATGTTTGTAATGAATTCAATCCTGGAATTTCGGCCATGTAAATATATTAACAGCAACTTTGTGGATGTGTCGTATCTTTGTGATATAAAAAAAATTATTAATTTCTTATACAGATTGCACTAACTCAGAGATAAGATTTATATTATAAGATTTGTATTCTCTTAAACGTTTCGTCTGGTCTGTCCTTCCCTCTAACTTTTACTGGACATTTATACTGGACACTTATACTGGACACTTATACTGGACACTTATACTGGACACTTATACAGGACAGTTGAAGCACTTCGTAATCTCATTGAATGCATTATTTTTCAAATCTAGTATCTACCTTTCAAAATTTTTAACTGCGTTTAATTGAAATACAATTTGTTTTTAAATACTCCTTCTTCGAGTAAATATAAAATGTTAAGAATATTTTTAAAAATACTTTGAAAAAAAAACAAAGCTTAAATTAACCGTATTTGTGTCATTAATTTTGGATCAGTCATAAAAACAAATATAGCTGCTGCAGGGGTGAACGACTGTATAGAAAATACAATAAACATATATATACATATATATATTGTTACGAATCTCACTATCCAGGCTCTCTGCAAGCTGCACCATACACCACCAACTCAGGGCTCCAAAGTAACGTAGCACTTTAAAAGTTGAATAAATAACAGCCAATACTGTACAATTGGCAGCACGTAACACAAGACTGTACAAATATCTCTCTGATAACACCGTTCCGCCGTATCAACTCTTGCACTGGCCTCTCCGTCTCGTTCCGGGCTTGCACTGGGTTCAACAGTTCAGGACTGACTTCACACACTAGGCTCGTTGTGTCGGACTCGGTCGCAGACCAAGATCAAGACGCCGTTTGTCTCAACTGTACTTTACAGTTCTTCGCACTGAACCGTCGTAATGCTCCGTACAGAGCCGCACCGTTGAACTGTGCTGTAGTCGACAGGACTGTATTGAACCGGGCTGTAGTGGACCTTCTGTCGTGAACCGTCTTGACTGCGACACCTCCGCTCTTTATATAGGGTCCCAGCTGGCCTTCTAGAACCGGACAGAACATCGCTCGACGTTTCTAGCTTTGTCACATGACTACATCCCTCGTGACGCTCCTGAGCTCTGTTCACAACGGCGATCCTTCCCGAACCGTCTTGTTGACACTCGTCTCGGCTGACCGTCGTAACTCGTCACGGTTGACCGCTCGTCTAGCGCTGGCCTGGAGCGATTTGAGTCTGCTGACTACACACACACCGCTACCCCCACCTGTGCCACCACCAAGTTTATAACAACATATATTTAACCTGCCGGACCAAGTAAAACAAAGGATGCTTGGGCCACGAGGCCTTCATCAGCCAAGTCTCAAACGACGACCCACAAAGGGGACTAATTTAGCTGACACTACCACTTTAGTCAATTACAATGTCTTTCCCTTGTTCGAGATACCAATGTGTTGTCAGGTAAAAGAAATAATTGTGCGAACGAAATTTCAGCTTGATCTGAGAGTTGGGTATGGAAGAAATCATGTCTACATATTTTTTTAACAGACAGACAGACAGGGTGAATTGATATAAGCTTTGTAATAAAATAAAACTATTTTGTATGAAAACTAAGCATAATCCGATGTAAAAACTGCAGCATGCCACTGTTGTATGATTATCTGCCGATTCTAGAATATAAAAAAAAAACTTGTTCGACGAATTCTCATAAGATCTTGGTATATAACAGTGTGGATGCTGGTTAGTGGAAAGCTTATGCTCATTACCACTTCAAAATAACAACCTTACTGAACCCCACTTACTTTTACTAACTTAGAATTCCAATCCCTTACTTTTAATATCTTACTATAACTCCCCCCTTACCAGTGGCGTCACTAGGGGACACCGAGTGCACTCCAAAGGGGGGTGACACCCAAGTGAAAAAAAATGCACTTTTGAAATAACAGACAAAAAAAGTGATAAGTACTAAATATAGCAACATATTATTCACAACTGATAAATAGATCTATATACATTTTTTAAAATATTTCGGCGAAACATGTTTTATTTTTTTTATTGAATCTCTACAAAACGTTACATCCTACTTCATACCAAAAAGCTGATGTGAAACCAATAGTCACTGTTTAATAAAAAAAAAAGACATTCTTCTGGCATAAAATAGTATTGATATCTTACATATATTTATTGTAAACTTTGTGGAATTGGAAAGTGGCAATTGAGATTTCTGAAAATGGTGATGTAATTTCAGATGTTGAATGTAAAAGAAACCCTAACTAAGATGAAGGAAATGTTACAATGAATCAGTCAAATGACTTCAATATTTTACTATTTCATCAATTATTTTGCCAATTTCCCATGAGTTGCTCAAAAAATGTTCCCAAGCAAAAGGAAAAGAACGACATTTGTTAATAGAATGGTTCTGATGCCTCCTGTTGGGGATGATTTACTTAATATCAAGAAATTGTATTGTTTTTGTTGTCGACTAATTCTATAGAAAAGCAATACAAATCAGTAACTTCATCTAATAAGTGATTGAAATAAAAGTCCGAAGTTAGAACATCCAAAGACGTATAGAGACTAGTCATTAAGATTGGAACATCGGAAAACAAGGGCGTCCAGCTACTGATACGATTGACAAAGAACTCGTTGCTATGATTGATGTAAAGAAGACAAATAATGGAATGATAAATTGCAGATTGTTTCTATGAAATCAGAATATTTGATATTTCGTGACCATATTAACGAAGAATCTTTATTGAATATAGAATTTCCATAAGATATAAAGGAAATGTTCGGATAAAACCCATAACTCAAAGTGCATCTAAAATGTTGAAAAGTTTATAAATGTTGTACAAAACCACGTTAAACATTTACTTATAAGCATCTTTTTTTTCGTTGTTTGACAGCACACCTGACATATCAGACATTTGATCATTTTCAGAAGTGATATGATTTAAGGGAGAAACAAAATCTGATAAAATCTACTAAATATTTAGAAATGTCTAGAAAGGAGTGAGCTTGAATTTAGGATACGCAGAGCTCAGGGATATAAAAGTTGCAGCTTCAATGTCTGAAGCCATGAAGGAGTACAGAAAAATTTAAGAAGCAACAGAAAAGCTATTTAATAGATGTGTATAACATTCCCTTAATCTATGTGCAAATGCTTCTTCTTCAAATTTTTGGTACAATGGAAATCATGTATCGTTCCAAGATTATAATCTTTAGATGTGCAGCTTAAGATCTGTTGCCAAATGTCTTTTATGTTACCTATATTTACTTTTGTTTTGCGGGGACGGTGTTCTGGAAGGCCAGAGATACACAAGAGTAAGCCTACCTTTAACCTATTGACAAACTGGTGGCTAATTCAACGTTGTCTTTACCAAAAGCATAACACGTTCGACAAAGGAACAGACGTCACTTTCACAACGGACAAATTCATTAAAAATAAAATTGTTAATGACATTACAGTTCAGAGATTGATATGTTTTCAAATTTTGAAATCCAGAAAAGAAAAAAAAATGTAATTTATTTAAGGATGTTGCAAAATTGAACTATATATATATTATAACAACTGAATTTTAAAATTCAATTTACACTCATGTTATAGTTGTTTAACAATCAATTACTTTAGTTAATAATCAAGTATGGGTATTATGTCTCAACAAATAAACAAAAAACAGCAAATATTTTTTGAGTCGGGAGGCGGGGGTGACACCCTGAGTTGACCGCAACGGGTGACAAACACCCTAGTGACGCCACTACCCCTAATAAATTCCCCTATTCCCTTTACTTCCAATACCTAACAATTCCAACCCCCTTACTTCTAATACCTGACAATCTCACCCCCCCTCCGCTTTTAATACCTAACACAACACGTGTTTAAACACACGTACAAAACACAAGAAAAACTCGACTAGATCAGAAGTAAAGAGTTGTATCACAGGTAGTCACGCTACTTGAAGAAGTCTATTATTTACAACAGCTGAGTTGTGGCTCCTGTATTATTATTGCTAATCAATAGTCTTTAAAAAAAATCAATAATACCAGCCGTGTGCTATCTTTTGTTTTAGTCATGGGACCAACATTGATGTAGTGTATTTTGTGTGGTTTTACCACCGATGTTTTCAGTGCTGGAGATTTAGTTTCTGACAACATGATCCATCATTGTAAGACTCCATTGAGCTATGCTGTATGCAACTATAAATCAAATATCGTTTTTGTTAACACCAAAATATTTTTAACTGGCATTTTTAAACTGACTAATATAAAAAAATATTAGACTCTTATTTTCTATTAATACGTAGAGTCTAATATTATTTTCTATTAATACGTAGCTGGTAGAGTCTAATATTATTTTCTATTAATACGTAACTGGTAGAGTCTAATATTATTTTCTAATAATACGTAGCTGGTAGAGGACATAATTTTTGTCTTGCATCAAATGCATGAAAAATACAGGGTTCAGAACATGGACCTATACGCTGCAATCATCGATCTCAGAAAGCATTTGATACAGTGAGTCGCGATAGCTTGTGGAGGATGCCCTTCAAGATTCATCGCCATTCTGAAGCAACTGCATGAGTGCCAAAAAGGTCTATTCAGGTACAACGGTGACCTATCAGCTCACTTGTCTATAGAGAATAGTGTGAAGCAGGTTGTGTGCTTCCTTCGATACTCTTTGCCTTATTCATTGGAGCAATGCTAAATAAAATGAGTCGACGACAGCATGAGAGCATCTACATTTAGGTCCCGCACCGAAGGCAGCATATTTTAAATACCGCGCCTTTTCTCCCGTACAAATCTAAATGAGATGATCGCTACTGAGCTGCTCTATGTGCTCGTCTTACACACACCAAACAGGAGCTTCAACTTGCCGTCCATGAATTTGCTGTGGCTGCTGCCTCTTTTGGTCTGTCCATCAACTTAAAAAAAAGGAGGTCGTGCTTCAGAAGTCCACAATGGGAACCAATCCAGATCCACAAATCAATTTGAATGGCCATCTCCCTAATGTTGTTGACCACTTTATCTACCTAGGCAGCACAGTGACCAATGATGCGTCACTGTCTAAAGAATTAGACAACCGTCTGGCAAAGGCCAAAGGCGCTTTTGGTCGCCTCAAACTGTATATGGCAAAATAGATCTATTCACCTAGCAACAAAAATCAATGTTTATGAAGCGATGGTTCTCACCACACTTTTATATGGTTCCGAGACCTGAGTGCTCTCTTGAAGGCATTTAAGGTTTCTCGGAAGCTTCAGTCAAAGATGCCTTCGCACCATAATGGGCATAATATGGCAAGACTACATTACAGATAACTATGTTCTGCTGGAGAAATATGCAGGTCACGACTAGGTTTGCGTAGTCATGTGAAACTCTGCACTCATCCTTAATCTTCGGAATCGAAGACATTGTCAATAGTCTATTTCGTAAAGACAAATTCTGTTATTCTTTCAACTAGATAAGACTTCATTAGACTTAAAGTAATCGGATCGAATTTCTGAAAATGCAAAGACATATAAACCAATCAGAGTAACAATATAAATACCACAGTCTTGTCATTCAACCAAAGAACTATAAACGCAAAGAGATATACAGGCATTCTTACTTTGAAGACAGGGTTTGGTATTCTTGTAAAGTACTAAAGAAACTTTATTCCACATCTCATATACGTAGTTCAGGCAAATCATGAAATGTCAGAGTCTGAATCTGACTTACTTTTATAGGAATAAAAAATAAAGGAATCTAATAAAATAATTAATTTGAAAAATTAAAAATTAAAGTCTTATTTAGATCTATTTCTAACTGTACCCGGCTCTAGGATGATATAATACTCGGTGATATTTATAGTTTTCTTCTTTTTTTATGTTATAAATTATTGAAGTTTATACGTGCCTCTATCAATGAGACGATTATATCCTAGCTCTAAACAATAGATGATAAAATAGGGTCGAATTTGAACTTCCAGAACTTCGCGATGACTGTCGAAACGCATATCACTAGGCAACAGTAAATGTAAATAAACCTCTTCGGTAGGAGTTGTGTTTTATTGGGGACTTACAATAGATCTCTATAAACATGTCCCTAACTCACTGGACTTACAATAGATCTCTATAGATCTCTGTCACAACAGGGATATCTCACGATAGGTTGGTTATTGATCTGAGCCCCACAGAACTAACGGTTACGTCACAATAATATATAAGAAATTTCACAAACAAAGAATGGGTTACAATTGTGTAAAGGTTAAGATGAAGTCCCGGACATGCTAGATTTGAATGTAAACATATTACCAGTACAAGATGCGATCTCTACTAGGATATAACATAGGCTACATCATTTTACCTCTCTACTGGCTAAGAAATAGGCTACATCACTTGATCTCCTGGCTTGTTGATTAATATTCTGAGATGAAAATGGGAGTGCGATCTTGTCACGATATGCGATTTTTTAGTGAGTAAGTGTGCGTGAGACCTGAAGATGTATTGTAATTGGGGTTGATATTGTTGTGTTGATAAAAGATGTTCAGGAAAGGGGACGTAATGCCTATGTGCTAGGATCAAGAGACAGACTAACGGCGTACAAGATTCTCTGTTGTAAACATCAACTAACTTCTACTGGTGTTTCAAGTTTATTATTTCAGATCAACATCTTATACTATATATTTTTTCTCTCTTTCTCTTTTCTCTCTGTCTTTCTCTTTTCTTCTTTCTCTCTTTTTTTTCTTTCTCTTTTTTTTTCTCTTTCTCTCTTTTTCTTTCTTTCCCTCTCTTTTTCTCTTTTTCTTTTTTTTTCTTTTTCCTTTTCTTTTCTCGTTTTCTTTCTCTTTTCTTCTTTTTCACTTTATATATCCTTCACCTCGTTTTAATAATGCTCTATACTTTCTTATCTTTACACCATAGTATTGTTATAACTCTGCCATTCGCACCGCCATCTAAGCTAGAAGGTGCGCACTGTGATAAACTAGACTGGATGTCCGCCCAAGTAAAGAGCCAATATGGAGAGCTTATGCCTAAGATAGATGTTGTTGTGTGTACCTGTGATGTCGTGTGAATAAACGTCTATGTCTCGTTGAGTGGCTCACTTAAGTTATTACAATTGGTGTCAGAAGTGGGATTATAGGCAACTCAACGAGAGGAGGTAGGCTTTGATTACAATGACATGTTTGAAGCTATTACATCAGCTCTCAATTAAAGAGCTAAAAAAAGACAAGAGCTTCAGCACCGAGGTTTAAAACCCGTCGGTAGCAGAGAAACGCTCACGTCTCGTCTCCGGCAAGCCTTGATTGATGAAGAAGAAATTCCGGAAACCTACCAATTTGAAATTGAATCTGGGATGGTTGAGATCATTGGCGAGTACCAGGACTTTAGGAATGCATTTAATGAACAATTGAACATGATCTGTAATATGATGAGGAGCATGCTATACAACAAAGTAGATGAAAGTGTGTTGCAAGTAGAAGGCCAAATAGACCAAAGTGATAAAATTGTGTCGCAAGCAAAAGGAGGAATAAACTCGTTAGGGAAGGAGTTACCTGGACAGGACTGTGGCTGCACAAACAGTGGTGATGGAGGCGCTGGGGATTGGAGCGCTGTCTGCGACTGTGCTGTGGGCAAGTCTGACGGGGATGACTTTCAGGGCGAGAAACGTGACAATGATTGCTGCGACGATCTCAATGGGATGTGCCGATTCGAAAGGAAAGAGACAAATAAAGAAACAAGAGAAGTCTGTTATGTGCCTGAAACTTTTGTTCCTGGTATACCTGCAACGGGCCGGACAAATCAAGACAACGTTGGGTCTGCATCCAAGCTTGCTGCTCTGGACCTTAAAGACCTCTGTTTATCTGTCAGTACCTTTGATGAGAACTCAAGCCATGAAATCCTCAAGACCGTTTCTGATACCTTGCCTTTGATGTCGTCGAGGTAAATTGCGAATACGGGCCCCAACAATGGCCGAGACAGAAACTACGAATTTGACTTTGGCAGCGGCATAAGAGAGAACTCGATGCTTGGCAACTGCATCCAGGCGATTGACATGAACTGTATATGCGGCGTCCTGCGGGGACAGTGCCCATGCCAAGAAACCCAGCTACAAGACCTGAACTTGACAGAAATGTGTACTTCTGCCCACATCAGTAAGAGTGACTTGAACGGTGGTGAATTAATCACAGCGAAACCTGATGTAGTTGTGGATGAACATTACAAGGATGCTTCATGGGCATACCTTACAGATGAAGCTGAGAAAGACTATGTGTTTGAAACCATGGCTACCTGTGGGCCTACAACTGTGTCACGAGACGTCCATGGAAAACGTCCGCTGACTTGGCGTCTTAAAACAGCTGCCCTGGAAACTTCAGTGATCGCCACAACCTCCATTTGTGTTAAGTGGCTAGCATCAGAGACTATCGTCATGAAGGCAAAGCAGCGACCACGAGATCGTGTCAAGCGTAGACTGGCCAACTGGAAGAAGAGGAAGCGACGGCCGCGGAATACTGTGCAGATGGCCTCGTGGGCAACAGGCTCCCTGCCGTCTGTGGCTCCCACCGATCGACCTCCACCTGAACCGGCAAACCTCCACAGCACTATTTCTTTTCGGGACGAAAAGCTCTAAGAAGGGGGCAATGTTATAACTCTGCCATTCGCACCGCCATCTAAGCTAGAAGGTGCGCACTGTGATAAACTAGACTGAAAAGGATGTCAACAGTAGAAGAGGAGAAGGATTTCCGCCCAAGTAAAGAGCCAATATGGAGAGATTGTGCCTAAGATAGATGTTGTTTTGTGTACCTGTGATGTCGTGTGAATAAACGTCTATGTCTCGTTGAGTTGCCTCACTTAAGTTATTACAGTATATTTTAATATTAGTATTTTTGTCCTAAATTGTATTATGAATACATTGACTTCTTCTCTTTCAATTTCTCTTTCTATCTATTTCTATTTCTTCTTTCTCTCTCTCGCTCTCACTTTCTACCAAAGTCATTACTCCGAAAAACTGTATCACTCCTTTCTTTTTTTTTTACACCCTCTCTCGTTTGTTTGTCTCTCTCACGAGCATTTTTCTTTTTTCTCTATTGGTGTTTGTTCCTCTGTTTCATTATTTAGTCACTGTCTCTCTCTCTCTCTCTCTCTCTCTCACACACATTCTTTCCCTCACCCTCTCACTGTCTCTCTCATTCTCTCTCTTTTCTAGCTTCTGTCTCTATTCGAAATACTTTTAATAATCATCCATCTTTCTGTCTGACTTTACATCACTGTTTTACTCTCTCTCTCTCTCTCTCTCTCTCTCTCTCTCTCTCTCTCTCTCTCAGTCAGTGATATGATCAATACCCGGACAAAGTCGACTACCTCTTAATAGTGCTAGTCATATAAAAGATAAAAAAAAAAGATCGCGTTTGATCAATGGCTGTGGTAGAGGCTGATAACATGCACTAATAATAGTATCCCTATGTAAGGGCGGGGGGGGGGGGCTACAGGACGGACTGGGCGCTGGACGTGGCGGGACATGAGAATAAACTGGATTCAGTTAATTGGTCACTTCAGTAGTCAGTATTAAAGTCAGATGACAAAACAATTACTTTTTGATCTTCGTGAAAGGAGAGTCACATTAGGGTTCCCTGTCAATTTGTGTTTCTCACATCTCTTATACTAAATTCAACTCTGTAGTTAGGTGAAACGTAAGGAGCATTTCAAAACACAAATGATGGAGCTCTTTGACAACAAAGGGACAGCTTTGGTTGAGAACTTCCGTCGGAAGAAGAGTTTGTGAAACGCTTCCAATTTCAGCATATTAGTAAATTTCGTGTACTTAAGAACTACTCTCCTAAGTGCTTTCAAAATGACAATCAAAATAGACCTGTGCCTAGTGACCGGAAGGCAGCCCTCACACATAAGCCTATTTAATGACATGAAAGTATGAAACAAAATCGGTGAAGACCTCAAAGACGACAAATCCAAAAGAATTTATGAAGATCTAGTTCTTACTGACAGTATTTGCTCCGAATGTTTTGTTCGTTAAACTTTTGATTTGGTTGTGGGCTAAAAATAGAGTAACTACACGAGTATTTCCAATCAAATCGCTGGACAAATCAAGAGTGCGCCAGCATATTCCACACAGCCATGGAAAGGGTCTGCTGCAATGTTTGACATGCTTGACATCATACACATGATACTCATATATATATTGATACTGAAATTGCACTCCTAATTTGGTACAACTATTTTTTGTGAATGCAATTTAGATCAGCTTTATTGGTCACTTAATGTACAGTCAAAGCTGATCGGACCTGTAGGGTCTGCTTAAGAATTTGCTTAGAGCATGTTCTCTAGTTAGGTGTTTAAAAGATTGCAAGACTTTAACCTTTCAGGAAAAAACGTGAAAAGAATGTAAATCTTGTGTTGAAAAAAACAACAACGTCAAAGTGTGTTTGGATTAGAAAGTCTTAGCCTATGTCCCCCGTCACCAGATGAGGAAGACATTTGTTATAAAACTTCTATTAACCCATTCCGTCTGTCTGGTACAGTACACGTTATTTCTGCCGCTTCCCATTCTCGGATCATGTTGAAACTTTGCACATTCATTTATTGTCTTGAACAAAACAAGAATCAATCAAACAATTAATTAAATAATTTTGTGTCATATAGGGAAGGAAAATAAATCTTACAGTATTGAGACATGTGGCTGTAAATGTGCAGTTCTTTCCATTATATAACCTTTTTGTTTGTTTGTTTGTTTGCTTTTTTATATTTATTTTTGTTGTTGTTTATCCACAAAACTTGTTTGTATTTCCTCCAATAGTTAATGGCTGGGGAAAGAAGTCGGTGCACGAGCTACATTGAAAGATGTCACGTGGTAGAGTAGCTCAGCTGCTCCGGGTATCAGTCCCTTTGGGGCCCGTGGGATTTTTACTCGGGATTGTTGGAGAGATCTCTGAGTTTATTGAGCAAAAGGATAGCTTGTCTTAGCTGCTGAGAGTACATCTGTTGTGGGTTTTTTTTGTTTCACTTTGCTGCAGAGAAGATAATAGAAATAGTGTGGCAACTATAAGAAACTTGAACTATATTGAATGTACAGCCTGATCATGTTACCTTTTTACAGCTTTAGTGTGTGTAAGGAAAACTGTTTTTCATTTCCCTCTTTCTGTCTATTGGAGATTTTCACGACAAACTAAACAATGACAAGGCCGCTAAATTGGATGTCACTGTTGCCAACTAATTAAACAAAATTAAGCTCTAAATTGACGATTTCTAAATGCGTGACTGTTGATCTTCCTATTAAGCCTTTTTGTTGTTGTTGTTTCACCGCAAGATAGTTTCGCTTTTGTTTTTAAGTTGTAAGTCAAGGTCAGAAAGTCTTATTTATCCCTCCCTATTGAAACTGTTTGTGTTTACAAACCGAAGAGCTTAGAACATTTGATTCTGCAGTGCTATAAATAGCCCCAAAAATATCAAATATCGTACAAAGCTTAGCAACGCTTCCTACCGGTTACACCAAGTGCTATCTAAGATTTAAGGTGAAATTCTCAAATAGATTTACCGTCTACAGGAAGTAGACTACCAAAAAGTTTCATATTTTGAAATGGGTTGTGAATTTCCAATTTGTGAATTGCTCTAAATATGTAGCCTTTGGTATATCCAGAATGTAAAAATACATTTCTATGTGTTTTAAAAGGCTATTTAAAAAGAAATATTTGTATGTGCCTTTTTTCCCCACCGTAAAATCAAATACTGAAATTGTTTCGACTGCAACATAGTCATTTAAGTCATTTTTATGATTTCGTTGGTAACAATGATCTTTCAATGTGCCAATGTTGAGTTTATGGCTGTAAATGTGCATTTTTCCCCTTTGCCCGTTGCCATTGCCCGTCGTCCTGTGGGAGGTTTGGGCTGGAGCAGTGCTTCCAAAACTGTGTTTCGAGGAACCCTAGATGATCCACGAACTACTGGAATACTTAACTAGTAGGCCACCACGTCAATTTATCTTTCTAAACAAGCAAAATAAACAAATCTTTAAAAACAAAAAAAAACTTTATCTATCAATAATGTACAAGTTATTTCCCTTATTCGATATCAAACAAAATATTTAATCACCAATAATTAATTGACTAATTGATAATTTGTATGTATTGATTCATGTTTTGTTATGGTATAATATACAATTGCTTAAAGTATCAAGTTGATTGACGAATACGTGAGGCAAAAATAACGTGAACAAATATTCGAGGGGACTAAACCCAACAGGTTTAGTCATATCTGTGAATACTGAAGTATTAGTTTCCCTTGTTGGTATCAAACAAAATAATTCATTACCATTCATTAATTGTCTGATTGTTTACTTTTTTTTATTGATTCATGTCTTATTTATGCCAATGAATAATTGAGTTTCATCTTGATCCGTAATGGGTTTGGTAGATATACCAGACAGACAGACAGAGAGAGTGAGTTGATATAAGCTTTGTAAGAATATGCAAAGTGTGCCTCTCAACACTCAGAATTTGCTAAGTGTTCCGTTAAAGAAAAGTTTGGGAAACACTGGGCAAGGATATAATTATCTAGGATATAATCTAGGATATATCTAGGGTAGGATATAATTATCTTAGCATATAAAACATTTTACAAAACATTTTTAATTAGATAATTGTAGTCACTTGATCTATTTAGTTTTTAATAATAAAAGTGTGAAGTTATTATTCTGGTGTCATCAGATCAGTATCAATATGCAAACAAGGTGTGTGTGTGTTGACATTAAATGCCATTAGGTGGCCCCCATTAGGCTGCAGTATTGTGCGAGCAAGTTTAAGATGACAAATGACATATGGAAATGACAACGGAATTTAAGGACGGCTTTACATAATTTTCTAGGCTAAAAAAAACAAAATTTGAAAATAAAATCTGGAAATAGCGAGCTGTTGTTTGACTAATTTTTTTTAGCTGGATGTTATCTGGAGAGTGAGTGACATTAATGTATTCATGTACTCGTCTGTTTAGAATAAATGTGGATAACATTTGTTTCGAGCTTTCTAAAGGGAAGCAATTTCATTAAGGGTTTTATTCTTTATTCAAAGGACAAGTTGTCACTCTTCTTTCACTTCTCAGTAGGTCAATAGGTCAATAGGTGGTCTAAAGAAACGAAAATGTTTTGTCTAGTGCAGATATAAGCTTTTAGATTTGTCACAAATGTGGCCAAATTCAAACTAGATTATTCTTGTTGGCTTTAAAAAGAAATCTACATTCACTTGTTGAATTTAATTAATGAGAGAATAATTGATTTCAATAACAAAAGTCATAATTAGAAACGCTGAAAAATGTCATCATTGGATAATGAGAATAAGAAAAAAAATAATTTTATCTTTCAATGACTAGTCATCTTAGCAGATGTTTACAACAACAACAACCTAACATTTTGTCCCGTGGCTCCCTAGGCCAATAAATCATCTACTGACCTTGCTTGACTCACTAGTTAATGGAAAGTGTGTCACAGGGGACAGCACTCAGCAAGTAGAGTTCTACTCTCCCTAGGTTAGTCAGAAAGAGGTTTTTGAAAACTACAAGCACAGTGTGATGTTCGGTGAGGCCACAAACCAAACAGCTGACACCATGTTTGACTATCACTGACAAGAACTGCAGATTTCTCTTGTAACTAATCTATGCAACTCACAGTCCTGGGTCTTTAGTGTGATGAAATCATAGATCAATTGGAAATTTAAGAACTCATCCTGATTTTCTCATTTGATCTAGTATTGGAAATGTTATTCTATGGCGGACAACTAATTTATAGCTCAAATATTTGGTATATCTGGTGTACAGACAGAAGGGAAGGAAATGTTGATTAGTTAGATCAGTTTGGATCTATGTACTGTAGAAAATCTAAGATAAGTTTTTGGCAATTTTCCAAAACTCTTTCGCTTGTAGCACAAGCTAACTACAAAGTTTATATCAACTCTGTCTGTCTGTTTGTCAGTCCGTGTGGTACAAATTTTAAACATGCTATTTCTCCCACTTCCCTTTCTCAGTTCGAGTTGAAACTTTGCACATTGTTCCGAGCAACACATTAGAAAATTAATTAAATTTATACAACAAAGGAGAAAATCATATCTTATTGAAATTTATGGCTGTAAATGTGGAATAATTCCCCTTGGGGAAGCTTTGTGTTTTTTTTTAAGTATTTTACTTTTGAGTTGGCAACAGTGATCTTTGAATATAGGTTCCTTGACATTGTTTAACGTTGGAAATGTATTGTGAAACTCTGTAATAGAGATCTTAGAATGGAAACAGAATGGAGTGCAGTTCCGATAGAATGGTGTGTAGTTCCCATAGAATGGAGTGTAGTTCCGATAGAATGGTGTGTAGTTCCCATAGAATGGAGTGCAGTTCCGATAGAATGGTGTGTAGTTCCGATAGAATGGTGTGTAGTTCCGATAGAATGGTGTGTAGTTCCGATAGAATGGAGTGTAGTTCCCATAGAATGGAGTGTAGTTCCCATAGAATGGAGTGTAGTTCCCATAGAATGGAGTGTAGTTCCCATAGAATGGAGTGTAGTTCCCATAGAATGGAGTGTAGTTCCCATAGAATGGAGTGTAGTTCCCATAGAATGGAGTGTAGTTCCCATAGAATGGAGTGTAGTTCCCATAGAATGGAGTGTAGTTCCCATAGAATGGAGTGTAGTTCCCATAGAATGGTGTGTAGTTCCGATAGAATGGTGTGTAGTTCCCATAGAATGGAGTGTAGTTCCGATAGAATGGTGTGTAGTTCCCATAGAATGGAGTGTAGTTCCGATAGAATGGTGTGTAGTTCCCATAGAATGGAGTGTAGTTCCCATAGAATGGTGTGTAGTTCCGATAGAATGGTGTGTAGTTCCCATAGAATGGAGTGTAGTTCCGATAGAATGGTGTGTAGTTCCCATAGAATGGAGTGCAGTTCCGATAGAATGGTGTGTAGTTCCGATAGAATGGTGTGTAGTTCCGATAGAATGGTGTGTAGTTCCGATAGAATAGAGTGTAGTTCCCATAGAATGGAGTGTAGTTCCCATAGAATGGAGTGTAGTTCCCATAGAATGGAGTGTAGTTCCCATAGAATGGAGTTTGGTTCCCATAGAATGGAGTGTAGTTCCCATAGAATGGAGTGTAGTTCCCATAGAATGGAGTGTAGTTCCCATAGAATGGAGTGTAGTTCCCATAGAATGGAGTGTAGTTCCCATAGAATGGAGTGTAGTTCCCATAGAATGGAGTGTAGTTCCCATAGAATGGAGTGTAGTTCCCATAGAATGGAGTGTAGTTCCCATAGAATGGAGTGTAGTTCCCATAGAATGGAGTGTAGTTCCCATAGAATGGTGTGTAGTTCCCATAGAATGGTGTGTAGTTCCCATAGAATGGTGTGTAGTTCCGATTTGAAAGGAAACAAAACAAAAAAAGGATACAGAATAGAAGTTTACAAATTGTGTTCTCGGTCATAAAGTTTGTTCTAGGCCTAACTGTGTACACTGTATGTGGTAAGTTTTATCAGGTACCTCATAAAATCTAGACTTCTAAATGTTTCTTTTAATTAAGTTCTAATTTATTGTTTTCCCCCTCTCATAAGTTGCGATCCATCGGGCCAAAGGTTACCAAAGGTGTCACGTGGCCACTTAAATAACCAATCGCCTTACTTTCCCCATTGACTGCCTGACTTGGGGTGGATTGAAGGAAGTCATAAAAGTAGGAATAGCAAAATTCCAGAAGCGTTGCCCCTCGGTTTGAGATCCAAGCATTTTACTCGGCCATCAAGATATCCCACTCAATACGATATTTCTTTTGTAGACAAGAGTCATATCACTATATCCAAAAAGACATCAATAATAAATAATACAATAATAATAAAACATGTTATTTATTAGGAAAAAGTAGCTCTTGTCGATAGGTATATACATCTCCTCGAAAATACTTTTTAAAACTATATATATAACATTTCAAATATACACCCATCCACTAGATAAGCTTATAGGGGGCATAAGGTGATGTATCACACTCAACTCTGACTCTATAAACCTGCTATGTATCACACTCAACTGTGACTCTATAAACCTGCTATGTGTCGTGCGCGCTTGTAGTTTTTCTTTGCATTTAATATTGGTGTTTTAGAGTATAGGAAGTAGTTTCTTTTAAGTGCGTTTTGTTGTCTAGAATATTGTGTGTGTGTGTTTACGTCATCCTTAGTTTCCGCAAGAGAGAGAGAGTTGCTTTTGTGAGCTTGGTAGCTGGTTTTTTGGTTCCCCTTGTAAGGGGTGTTAGGTTTGGGCTATGGGAAAGTGTGTCGTCTTTCTGCCCTTGGAGTTGTGTAGCAACTATCGGTGTTGAGGTGTAGGGAGTTTAGCTTCTGTTGGGCGCCGAGATGAGTGTGAAGGTGTGTTACGGAAACCTGTTGGTGTGATATTAGATTAATTAGTATCAAATACTAACTTCAAGGATATTGATGTACATGCCCATATGTTTGAAACTTACAATTAAGTTTAATTAAATATTGTTCCTGTTGACAACTGTTGTTGTTCACTAAATGTTCAGTTGAAGAACGGTTATGCAATGTTTGTAGTTTACATGCTATTATCTTTAGGTTTTTGTGTTACTCTGTTCAGGCTGGGGATACGGGACCGTAATATCATATCATACCCTAGCTAATCTGAAATCCCACCCTGACAGAAATGGGGGCTCGTCCAAACAATATGTAAATGTCAACTTTGTGACCTCTGTGTCCTTGATTTGACCGTTAGAACCATCATAAGATATATAACAAATATGTAATATTTATGTATTAAATAAAATTAAATACATTTAAGCCGTTTGAGCGGTCTGATGATTTATGTACAGCACACGATATATTCGTTGGGCATCCCTTGTATTGTGCCTAATGTGAGTAGTTCCCATTTGTTCGGTAAACTTAGAGTGTGTAATTACTCTTTGAAACTATTGTAACTTGTTTTTGTATTTATTGTCACCAACGCCTGAATCCTCTGACTCTGAGCGGCAACGTGTGAGTGGATCGAGTGCCTGTCGACGGGATCGACCTGAATCTGTGCGGTTTGTTGGCTGGTGTACCGGAACCGTCCTGAAGTTAGAACCGTTGGTCTGTTCCAGTGGCTGTGGTTGCCTGTGGCTTTTCTCTTCTGCGGAGCCTGGAGTGAGGCGATTCCTTCCGACGCGGGATACTGAGCAGATAAGTCTTTGGCCCTGTTTTTGTCGATGCGCCCGTGATTTCAGTTCGCCCGTTATAATTAAGTAATGATATATATTCTGTTTCTCTCTATGATCTGACTTTGGGTTTTGTTAGTGATAGTTAGACTGTAATTATTAATTAAGGCTTAATAGTCTATGTAATGGAGACGAGGTTGACTCTAACCGCCCAGTTCATCAGTGACGGCCGTGCTCTCGGGTATGATGGTGAGAGGTTGGAGAGGTATGTGGCAGAGCAGAAGGTTGACTACGAGAGAGCCAAGAAGGAGGAGTTTGAACGAGAGACGGCTAGGCTTGAGCGAGAAGAGAGGTTGAGAAAAGAGGCGAATGCAGAGGAAGAGAGGTTGAGAAAAGAGGCGAAGGCTGAGGAGAAAGCCAGACTTGAGCGTGAAGAGAGGTTGAGAAAAGAGGCGAAGGCTGAGGAGGCCGCTAGACATGAAAGGGAGGAGAAGTCTAGGCGTGAGGAACACGAGAGGTGGAAGGAGAGAGAGGCTAGAGAGGAGCTCAAGAGAAAAGATGAACTGGAGTTGGCACGGCTTAAAGAGAAGTCGGCGCCAGAGGCAGGTGCAGTGGCAGGTCAGGCAGTTGAGGTGCGACAAAAGAGTGTCTTGGACAGGCTAGACAAGAACTTCCAAGGCATGAAGGAAGACGATGATCTTCTGGCGTACCTGACGCATTTTGAGGCCGTGGCAGCAAGGTGTAAGATTGAGAGTAAGGAGTGGTCCCTGCTATTGTCGTACAGGTTGACGACATCGCTCAAAAACTTTATGTTGAGGGACAGTCTGTTCCTTAGCGATAAGTATGAGGATGTCAAAACGGCACTTCTCCGCCACGCAGACATCAATGCGGAGACATGCCGCAAAAGGTTTCACCGGGTCAAACCACGGCAGAATGACTTCCGTGGGTATGTGACTGAGCGGAGGACCGCACTTGACAACTGGTGCAAAATGGCTGAGGTAGGAAAGACAGTAGATGAGATCAAAGATCTCTTCATTAAAGACGGGATACTTGAAAATGTTTCAGGGGAGGTCTATCGACAACTTGTTCTAAACAAGCAAAATACTGTGGAGAACATGCTGGAGGTAATCGAAGGTTTTAAGGTAGCTGATTCGAATGTATTAATTAGTAAAGAAGAAACTGTGTATGTGGCAGCAGCATGTGAGCCTGTGATTAAGCAGAGTCCAGTGGTTAAAAGAAAGGTAATTGTTTGTTTCAGTTGTGGGGAGCAGGGTCATAAAGCAGCTGAGTGCTCTAATGAATTTGTTACCCAAAATAATGAGACTAATGTTGAGGATGTAAATCCCAATGATATTGGCAATGACCTAGACCAGCGATCTAGACATAGATGACTAGAGGGTCGTCGCGAGTCGGAAAGTCGCCGTAGGTATAAGTTAATGCCGGATCGCTATACAGTTACTATTAGGAATTTGCCATTCAATGTTAACTGGCAAAGGCTTAAGGATAGATTTAGGGAGTTTGGTTTATTAGGTTTTGCAGAGGTTTTAAAGGCAAATGGGAAGTCCATGGGTATTGGACATGTAAGGGTTAAGAACTTAGCAGACGTTGCTAAGGCGGTTAGATATTTGGACAGGTCGAAATTTGGTAGTAGAAGTATTGTGGTGGTCCCTCATCGTGTGAGCGCGAGAGGTTGACGTGATGATTAAGATAGTAATCTGGTCGCATCGGTAAATTTTGCGAGCTTGGTTTGATAGGCTAGCACACACATGAAAGTATTGCGTTACTATTTGGTTGAGTAATTGGTAGTAGAGTAAAATGTACATGATGAAGCTCATGTAATAGAGCATATACCATCGTAATAGTACAATCTTATCCTGTTTGAATTTAGCAATTGGATCTGGGTTACGAATCTAGTTGCATTTTCTGTCGTATAGGAGGAAGATACTAATGACATGCATAATTGTACCGCGGGTGGTATAAAATCAGCATTATCTTGTTCAACTGTTTTTCTTTTTAAAGATATCTAGGGTAAAGGAATGTTTAGGGCTGTAAGTGGTCTAGAGGGTTGAAAAATTTAATACCTGAAATCTTTAATCGCTTTGGAGGTTTTGTACAGTAGGTTCGCCAGGGTACGCGGAGTTGTTTCCTTTTATCAATCTATTGGATCGGGGTCGGTCTGTTAAGGTGCACTGGAATCATGAGTGCGCGGAGGCTTTAAGCAGGGTGCAGGCGTATCTGTGTAGGTACCCCATTCTTCGTTTGCCTGATCCTTCATTGCCGTTTGTTCTTCAGACCGATGCTTCGGACAAAGGAATCTCCGGTATACTGAGTCAGTGCGTGAATGGTGTTCTGCATCCCGTCAAGTATGTGAGTCGCAAGTTATTGCCTCGGGAGCAGAGGTATTCCATCATCGAGAGAGAAGGTTTGGCTATCGTATTTGCCATTAGAAAACTGGACAGATACCTGCGTGGAAATACGTTTCACCTTCAGACGGACCACAAGGCCTTGGCTTACCTTCGGAGCACGAACTTTACGAACCACCGAGTTACGAGGTGGGCTCTGATGCTTCAGGACTACACCTTCGACGTGTGTCACATAAAAGGAGAGGACAATATACTTGCAGACTTGTGCTCAAGACTGGTGTGATTCGCACAAAAAGACTATTTTATTATAGTTATTGCTTCATATGTATGTATATATATGTAATATGTACTGCTTGTGTTTTTAGTATGCATTGCAATGTTACAATAGTTGTATGATGGATGTTGTTCTTTGAGACATCATCTATTTGAATAATTATGTCAGTTTGACTTTATGAAGGTTGTATTCTTCGGTTTCAGTTTTGGGCAATGTTTCCTAATTCCTTTTGCTGTCTATATACTTCAGTTTTCAATTTCTTTTTGTTTGAAGACTGGACTTGTCTTCGCAAGATCCAGTTAGGGGGAGAGGGGGGATGTCGTGCGCGCTTGTAGTTTTTCTTTGCATTTAATATTGGTGTTTTAGAGTATAGGAAGTAGTTTCTTTTAAGTGCGTTTTGTTGTCTAGAATATTGTGTGTGTGTGTTTACGTCATCCTTAGTTTCCGCAAGAGAGAGAGAGTTGCTTTTGTGAGCTTGGTAGCTGGTTTTTTGGTTCCCCTTGTAAGGGGTGTTAGGTTTGGGCTATGGGAAAGTGTGTCGTCTTTCTGCCCTTGGAGTTGTGTAGCAACTATCGGTGTTGAGGTGTAGGGAGTTTAGCTTCTGTTGGGCGCCGAGATGAGTGTGAAGGTGTGTTACGGAAACCTGTTGGTGTGATATTAGATTAATTAGTATCAAATACTAACTTCAAGGATATTGATGTACATGCCCATATGTTTGAAACTTACAATTAAGTTTAATTAAATATTGTTCCTGTTGACAACTGTTGTTGTTCACTAAATGTTCAGTTGAAGAACGGTTATGCAATGTTTGTAGTTTACATGCTATTATCTTTAGGTTTTTGTGTTACTCTGTTCAGGCTGGGGATACGGGACCGTAATATCATATCATACCCTAGCTAATCTGAAATCCCACCCTGACACTATGTATCACACTCAACTCTGACATCTATAAACCTGCTATGTATCACACTCAACTCTGACTCTATAAACCTGCTATGTATCACACTCAACTCTGACATCTATAAACCTGCTATGTATCACACTCAACTCTGACATCTATAAACCTGCTATGTATCACACTCAACTCTGACATCTATAAACCTGCTATGTATCACACTCAACTCTGACATCTATAAACCTGCTATGTATCACACTCAACTCTGACTCTATAAACCTGCTATGTATCACACTCAACTTTGACATCTATAAACCTGCTATGTATCACACTCAACTCTGACATCTATAAACCTGCTATGTATCACACTCAACTCTGACATCTATAAACCTGCTATGTATCACACTCAACTCTGACATCTATAAACCTGCTATGTATCACACTCAACTCTGACTCTATAAACCTGCTATGTATCACACTCAACTCTGACTCTATAAACCTGCTTCCTATTCACCTGTAGTGAGTACAACGTAAAGAACTTAACAATTCAGCATGACACAATTTGGTTGTGCAGATGGAAACATAATGTAGCTAGACACTATCACATTTAAAAAAATCATTACTTGTGAAATTTCAGTATCCAAAATGAAAACACGGCAGCTGCACGGATAGACAAATACTTCAACAGGACACTTCCGACATCTGGCGATCCAAAAATCGAATAAAGTGACACACGAGTTTATTTACCTTTTTTTTTCCCTTCCTTTCTTCAAAGTAAAAAGTAAGCTTTAGAAAGGGGAACAAGATTAACAAATGATGTCTCGATCACACAAAGGGAACTTGAAAGTGTACTGCCAACTTTACTTAGGCCTACTATCCAAGAAACATGAAAAAAAAAACAGCGAGAACGTTTTGCAAGAAAAAGGTTAAAACATCAACACTAGCACGTAAACATGACGATAAAATCCAGAATATGGAAACGAATTACAAAAAACGCTAAATCCTATTTTCTGCGATTGTCATGTATGTGGCTGTTGTTCTGTTACAGGCTGTTGTTCTGTGTGAGGCTGCTGTCAATGACTGAAAGCTTCCATGAGAAGGGGAGAGCTTGAGACGCGCGTGAGGAGACTGCTTCACACGCCTGGCCAGCGGACACTAACTGTATGAAAGGGGAGAAAGTCGAAATGGTTTCCCCGTATTTTTTTTTTACGGTGTTTCTCCTATATTAATTGCAGGAGTGATTGGGTGAAGAGAATACAATGAGTTTAATAAATATTACGTAATTTAAATTATATATGTAAATTATCAAAAGCTTACATAAATATTTTACATACAGTTTTATAAATCTTAACCAATTTTTCGTTACCACCTCGCCCGAACGTGTCACCGGGTGGAGATTATCTTGAGCAGTAATGCTCAAAATACAGCACGCGGGCCAGATGCGGCCCGCAACGTGGTTCCATCCGGCCCGCAGAATCGTTGGCACAAAGTGTAGAAAATCCCCCCCCCCTTTTTTTTTCCAAACCAAACAAAAAAAAAAGGTTGAAAATGTATCATTACCTACGTCATGACCTTGTCTATTTCTCTAAGGAATTTGTACCATGATCTTTAACATTTGTAAGCTTAGGAATTAGGACTCTGAATGTAGAATCTACCAGAAAAAGTGAACGGATACCTACTTTTTTTGTGGAATATGACAATCAGCCAACATATATGATTTGGCAAGCAAGTATGACTGTTTAAAAAAGAATAACATATAAACGGCATTATAAAACAAATGTGACGGTATTCTTGGTTTGAGGCGCGTATTCAAATTGTTAAACTTTGCTTAGACATTGGAGGAGCCATGAGAATATTTACCCAAAAAGAGGCAAGAAATCGGTGGTAAGTCTAGCTACAATGCTGCTCACATTTCAAGTAGAGAAATGAAGCCTTTTTCATGTCAATTTTAATTCGTGTTTGTATCTTTTCATTGATGTGGCTGCGACACGAGTGTCGGAAATTGAAATAGCTCGCAGGTCCAATTAGGTTGAGCATTGCTGATATGAAAAAACATCTAACGGTAGCTCCTAATCTTTGTGCATTTATCAGACCATGAGCTGTGCTGTAGGATATGCAGAAAGGCGCTTGTACAAGTAGACGCAACATAAACTTAATACGAATGCAGACGAGACCTTCATCAGGGGCAATTTCGTCTTATCTTATCTTATCTTATATAATACAGACGTTACTTCAAAAAAGAAGATGATTACGTCCTACGCGTCATGCATTTAGTCATGCATATTAACCAATGACTTAAATTCTGCCAAGTCACTGGTTTTTCTGGCTAGCTCAGGCAACCCATTCCATGCTCTAATAGCACTAGGGAAGAAGGAGTATTTGTACAAATTTGTCCTAGCATATGGGACGAGGAATGTGCCTTTATTTTTGTGTCTTTCAGAGTATTTTATTAAATTTTGTTTTTGTATTTGAAGATTATGGTTCAGTGTTTTATGTATAATTGCTACTTTACTTTTGAGTCTTCTGTCCTGAAGGCTTTCTAAATTTAGTGATTTTACTAATGGTGTTACCCTAGTCAAATGTGAATATTCGTTTGTTATGAATCTCACTGCTCTATTTTGTGTTTGTTCCAGTTTCTTAATGTTTTCTTGAGTTGAGGGGTCCCACACGGTGGATGCATATTTTATTATTGGCCTAACCAAGGTTAAATAACAATTTAGTTTTATGTTCTTATTTGATTTATTGAAATTTCTTCTAATAAACCCTAATGCTTTGTTTGATTTTTTGATAGCTTCATCAATATGGGGATTCCATGACAGTTTTTCATTTACTATAACACCTAAGTATTTTGCGTTTTTAGTCTGTGTTACTGGTTTACCATGAATAAGATAAGTGGAATTAATTTGTTTTAGTTGTTGTTTTTTTTTTGTTACTCTTAATAAATGGCATTTTTCATTTTAAAAGAATAGTTAATTGTTTTTTTATTAGATTAAAGTTTTAGGGGATGTCTTGTGACACAAAATAATGTAAGTATATGAAATCAAATACAGCGGAAATGTTTATTTCGCTGGCGGTCTCGGAACGTATTCCCCCTCGAAAGTCAAGAAAACACTGGCCTATATTTCTTTATTTTTCATTTTGAAAAATCATTTTTTTCCAAAACGGCATTTATGTTACACAAATATAAATGACCTATGACTCTTTCATGTAGAAATAACTATTGCCGTGCAACTGGATCAAAATGGATCATTACGTGTTTTGCAATTCAAATCCGATTGGGTATCATTTATTTACGAAATAAACGAGGTTAATTGGTCGCTACTTGTTTTTATTGATGCCAAGGTGAACTGTTCAACAATGATAGCCTCATAGAATCGACAGGTCATGAGATGCTGTCTTTACCGAGACTGAAATGTAGGTCATTTCAAACTATAAATGTCATGTTAAGAACCTGCATGATAATTGGTATCCTATAGATGCCGGTCCAAGATATTGAGTGACATTGTCAAGTCCTAGTTAATACAAACTGATTTGGATTGCGAAGCTGAAGATGACAACGAAATCTACATTCGCCGGGGGGCCTCCTCATCTACTACTGGTCCATTCATTGTATTTACATATCAAAAGTATGTTTAACAAAATAAAACGACATTATTACTAATGTTTCCAAGTTAAAATATTTGTAGGTATCGAGATGTGTTATTCGTAATGCGACGCGTCAGCGACTGTATGTATACATCTGTAACTCTTAAGAAGACATCTCAAAACGTCTCCGCGAACGCAATTCTTCTTGACAGGTATCAGAACAAAGTCGTTTTTTTTTCCTAAACGATGTACATTGTTATGTTCAGCTTATCCATAGGGAAATTAGATTAACTTGACTTGCGATCTGGCCTGTTCCACCCGTTTTTAACTCACTCTTCCAGACCAGTTTGTTAGTTTTAAGTGCTCCCCATGACCTCTGATGCTGTGGTGTAGCTAAGGTATATGATGTCCAGTGCGGAAGCTCCTCGTGAGGCCCCCTCCCATCTCCCCACCCCCAAATGCATTAAAAATGACGTTGTTTTCTTTTAATTGGCACACACAAATACATAAATAAATAAATGTATCCAAAAGATACTCCAAATAAATCTAACGTCCTCTGTTTCTGACAAAGTTTTTCCATCAGTTCTTGTTTAATGGACAAATTTGTCGAATCGCAAGTTTTGTTCATCGTCCACGGCAATTAATTCTTGATCCACTCTAGTCTGAACTGTATCATCTAGCTGCAATCTAGCTGATTTTTAAAAAAAATGTAAAAAAGATCTCAAACTAGCCCTTGTTTTGAAAGTGTGAAGGCTTCTGAAGAAACAGCGCCAAACCGTCGAAGCCTCTTTCGCGGTTAGCCAGATTCTGCTTTGAGAGAAAAGAAACGCTATCGTAGATTCTCGCCAGATTTTCACCTTTAGGATCCTTTGATCCGTCTGTCTGCCATTTCAAGCAGAGATGACAATTTCTAAGTCAGAACAAGGACTATGATCGCCAGCCAAATATTTCAGTAATGAGCGGCTTTCTAAATATTTTTACCATACCTTTATTCAAGTCAGAAATTCATGGAGCCTTCAGCAACCTTGACGCGTACAGCATATCTCAAAAAAAGGCTCTTACGATTTTTCTAGAAATTTAACAGTTGATGCATATTGCTTAGAAAAACATTACTAGCCCGTTGGCCACAATGGGGAAACTCTGGTTTGACCGTTATATTTTTCAAATTAAAACTTAGATCTAGAGCCAACATCAAATTTGAAAGGACTATCTCATTCTTGAAAGGGCTATCGCGTTCGGAAATTCCCGAATGTAAAGCATTATTGATTCAAGAGTTTAATAAATTAATGTTCAGGAAAATTGTGCGTATCATCGTCTAAGTCTAGATTTAAAAGCCTATCATTGAGATTATTCAATTTAAAAAACAAAACATGGCGGAGTCAGACGTAGTGTACCGATACTATGTGATAACTGATCTAGATTCTTTTCTAAACCTTATCTAGATACTAATTAGACTACTATAGTTACATGATCTTATGTAGAAAAGTTGGTTAAAGTTCCCCATTCAGACCTTGAGAAGCAGATGATGTAAAGGTCATCTGTGGCCCAATGGCCCATGGATAACGAGGGTGTCAGCACAATGGTCAACCGCCCTTACATTCCACAACTAATGTTAGGTACCCATTAGAGCTTGGTGGACTCAAAGGCTACAAAAGATCCCGAAGTTAAAAACCCCAGTCATCACAAGGATTTGAACCCTGGACCTCGGTTGGGAAGCCAAGCGCTTTACTTCTCAGCCACTGCGCCTCCGGATATCATGTAGATCTTGATCTAATCTAGAAAAGATTGAAATTTATAGATTGATCTAGATGTCTAACAACTTAGTGGCAATTGAACTGGATCTAGATTCAAGTTTACAAGATTTCAAATATGTTGGTAGATCTACACATATAGATCTATTAGAATCTAGATGTAGTTTAGAATCCTTTCCTTTTTAAATTCTATTCTTTACATGGTAACCACTCTGCTAAAGGAGAGCCTATGCACAGGGAAGATTGAATAGTTATCTATTGTTTCTATAGTATCGTCCTATTTTTAATGTTGTGTTCACTAAGACTCAGACGACGACATATAAAGGGAACTAATTCAATTTATACCACCATTTCAGTAAAGTACAAATTCTTTCCCTTGTTTAATATATCAAACAAAATAATTAATTACCAATAATTAATTAGCTAAAAAGAAAAATAGAGAAGGGTCAGGTAAACGAAGAATAGGATACTTACTCAGACAAGTCTGCACCCTATTCAATGCCTCCGCACACTCATAGTTCCAGTCCACTCTTATAGACTTGCCCGTCGTAGTAACTCTGTAAAGGGGAAAATTAAATCCGCGTAACTCGGAATAAATTTGCTGTAATAATTTATCAGACCAATCAAACTACGTATTTCTTTCTTTGTAGTGGGTGTTTTAAATTCCATGATCTTTTTTACATTGCTAGGATCAGGTTTGATAACTCCCTGTCCCACATTATGACCCAGAAATTTAACACTAGTGTAGCCAACCTCAAGTTTATCTGGTTTTAGTGTAAAGCCGTTCTCTCTTAAAGCGTAAAAAACATTTCTGACACTTTTCTCAAGTGTGATTCCCAGTCTTCACTGAAAATACAAAATGTCGTCGAAGTAGAACAATACATTTTCTACTCCCCTTAGCATACTCTGAACAACTTTATTCAAATGACTTGGAGCACCGCTCAACCCAAACGGTAAGTAGTGGAACATATAATGTTCCCCAAGGACTCTAAACGCTGTAAAAGGTTTGCTCGTTTCACTGATCGGAATTTGCCAGTAACCCTTTGTTAGGTCCACCAATGTAAAGTACTTGGCTTTATACAACATGTTAAACAAATCTTCTTGTTCAGCAGGTATTTCAGTAATATTATTTAATTTTCTAAAATCTATACAAGGGCGCAAAGTTCCGTCTTTTTTTTAAAATTATAACAACGGGTGTTGCATAGGGCGAGTCTGTTGGCCCTATAGTTCCCAATTCCATATACTGTGATGTGCTTGTTTAGACTGTCTTGAGGTCAACCAACGATGACTGTTGAATTTCAACCAATTACTCTGCAAGCGTTTGAGTTTTATTGTTCGGGTGTATTCCGTGTAGTTGATCAAACAAACTAAACTAAGACATCGATTTAACTAGTGAAGAGATGTGGTCAACACTGATGAACAATGTACAGATGTTTATTCCAAGAAAAAGGCCGCAGTAAAAGTCTCTGTCAAAATAAATACGTCTTTACCCTAGAGAATTCTATCGCTAACTGATTTTCCGTCTCTAACCCAACATATCCCCAAACGTCACTAGTCCCGTTCAATATACGTCTTCTATGGTGCGTCGCTAAATAACTAATACTCTAAATAAGGTGTCTAACAGATTCCTCCCCCCCTTGAAAAAAAAATATGTCAATATTTTTCTACTACTGTCAAGTCTTACAAGGGCATTTGCAATTCATGGGGAAGACAACAAACATAAAATCTTGACATCTTCATCTTGGCTTGACAGTGTATGATGTTCCTGCCAATGTTTGTATCGTTCTACTTAGGTTAAGTTCCAAAATCATCTTTGTTCAATACACAGTTTATCATGTGGCATCTCATGGGCACGTCATAACATATCACCTCACAAATGTTCTCCACTGGCAGTAATCTGACAAATATAACATTTCAAAACAATTATAAAATTTATTTCCACATTCAATAAACTTTTTTTTTTTTTCTTTCTTACCACCCTTTTATACGCTTTTCGTCCATTTTTCTTTTATACTCACCTTTTCCATCGACCTAACTTTTGTCAATGATATATGAAATGATTCACAAAAATATATCCATACTTACTTTCAAATGATTAATCAAATTTACTTATCTCCCTTTTCCATAACATATTTACAGCATTATCTCATCTCATTTCAATGTCATTCTAGATAACAAATCAGCTACAATATTCATAGATCCACTAATAGCTTTCACTTCAAATTTATATTCCTGTAGTGCTAAGAACCATCTATATACACGACTGTTTTTCATATTCTTTTGCTGTATATACTGAATAGGTTTATGATCAGTTAATAATATGAATTTTCTCCCTATTAAGTAACTCTCTAGCTTAGTAATTACCCATATTACAGCTAATGCTTCCCTTTCAATGACACTATATTTTTTCTCTGCCTCTGATAATTTTCTACTTACATATAATATAGGATGTAAGTTATCATAGTTCTGCATTAAACAACCACCAATAGCATTACCAGATGCATCAGTTGTGACATAAAATATTTTGTCTTTATCTGGTAGTCTCAGTATTAATTCATGACTAAAAATATCTTTAATTCTGTCAATAGCTTTCACACATTCCTCATTACAGACTACTTTTTGAGGTTTTCCTTTTTTAAGTAAATCATTTAATGGATTCACTATTCTGCTAAGTTCTTTATGAACTTCTGTAATAATTTACTATTCCCAATATGCTTTTAATTTGTCTTTTTGTTGTAGGTATTTCAATATTAAGTACTTTCTTTATGTTATCTTCAATAGGGCTAATTATGTTGTTATTTACTTTATGTCCTAAGAAGATTATTTCTTCAATCCTATTTCCACTTTTTCTGCCTGAATTGTAAGTCCACTTTCTTTTATTATTTTGAATACTTCTTTTACATCTACCAAATGTTCTTCCCAACTATTATTAAAAATACATATGTCATCCAAATAACAAATAACATTTTCTTTATTTCCAATTATCAAGTTCATCATTCTATTAAATGTTGCTGGTGCATTTACCAACCCAAAACTCATATAATTCCATTGAAAAATACCATATGGGTGTTACAAATGCTGTGTAAGGTTTTGCATTTCTGTTAATGGTATTTGCCAATAACCTTTAGTTAAATCCAATTTAGTAAAAAATTTTGCTCCATTTAATTTATGTAAAATATCCTCTATATTTGGCATTGGATATGGGTCAAATTCTGTGATGTTGTTAAGCTTCCTATAGTCAATACATAACCGTATATCTCCGTTTTTCTTTTTGGCTATCACAATTGGTGAAGCATAAGGTGATGTTGATGGTTCAATTATACCTGATTCTAGTAAATTGTCTATTTCTTTTTTTACTTTGTCTTGTAAATGTAGAGGTATTCTATATGGCTTAAGATTGATTGTTTTGGATCTGTTACTTTAATGTCATGTTTAATAATATTTGTTTTTCCTGGTATGCTGGAAAAAATTTCTTTGTATTCCTGTATTATTTTAGTTATATCTTTTGACTTTTCCTTAGTTAAATTATTAAGATTAATCTTTTGCCAAGTTTGATTCTCTTTTGTTTCTATTACAGGTATTTCCTTAATGTCATTTTCATTGTGATTTTCATTTGTTATTATCATCAAGCACTCTTCTCTCTCTGAAAACTTATTTTCTATTTCCTCCTGAATGTTTTGTATCAACTCATCTTCTCTATCATGATACAGTTTCAAATTATTTATGTGATATGTTTTAATTTTCCCATTTATTTCAATTTGATAATTTACATCACTAATTTGTTTTATCACCTTAAATGGACCTTTCCATTGTTTACCAATCTTATTTTTCAGGTCATTTATTAATATTAATACATTGTTTCCTACTTCTAGTGTTTTCAATTGTCTTTTCTTATTTATATTCTCATGAGCACTTTGTTTGTACTTCTTATTGTTGTTATATGCTTGAGTCCATATTTCTTTCAATTCTGTTGTGATTGTTGTTTCATTGTCCTTATTTAATCTATTTCTCATTGTCTATTAGATTTTCTTTGAAAACATCTAATTCATCTCTGGGTTTTCTTCCATGTATTATTTCATATGGTGAAAATTGTGTTGCTTCATGGATGTTATTTCTATGAGCAAATAGTACATAGTTAAATGTATGATCCCATTTATTCTGATTATTCTGAATTATTTTTGTCAGTGATCTTTTCAGTGAACCACCATAACGTTCACATAAACCGTTACTCTCTGGGTGGTAAACTGAAGAGTATATGTGTTGTATATTATATTGTTTAGTCCATTTCTCAAATTGTTCTGACTTAAACTGAGATCCCTGGTCACTCAATATAATTTTAGGTATACCATGTCTTGTGATTACTTTTTGAGTTATGGCATTAATGATATTTTCTGTACTTGTATTGATAATGGAATTGCTTCTGGGTATCTACTAAACATGTCTATTACTGTTAAAATATATTTATTATTATTTTCAGTTTGAATCAAAGGACCTATTAAATCAATAGCTATTTTCTGAAATGGTTCTGTAGGTTCATCCATTTCTTGAATGGGTGCTTTATTCACTAAACTTTTGTTAGATCTCTTTTGACATATGTCACATGAGTTTATGTATTTATTGATTGTTACTTTCATTTTTGGCCAAAATACTTGTTTTGACAAATTCCTATAACATTTCTTTACTCCCCTATGTGCTGCTAAATTATTGTCATGTGTCATGATTAAAACATC
Organism: Biomphalaria sudanica; assembly: GCA_036873155.1. Taxonomy (NCBI): domain Eukaryota; kingdom Metazoa; phylum Mollusca; class Gastropoda; family Planorbidae; genus Biomphalaria; species Biomphalaria sudanica. The sequence continues at coordinate 43,215 of JAZGLO010003538.1, forward strand.
TTTCCAATATTTCTGTGGTAAGACAAGTTGTTTTATTTTTCTGTTATCATTATTCGTTTTGTCTAAATAATATTTTATTCTCTATACAAAACTTTTCCATTGGATTATTATTGTTTTTATCTGATATTCTTGAATATATTTTCCCAATAATATTGTCATTCATTTGTTCTAATGCAAGTTTGGGTAATGTTTCTTTTTCACTTTGATAAATTTGTGTTTTCAGGACTATTTTGTGTTTCATTTTCTATCTCGCTTTCCTTAACATCTGTATTTTCTATTTGTATTACATTACTGTTTTCTTTTTTTTCATCATTATTTATTACATTTACTGTATTTTCCTGTTTCCCTTCTTGTTTATCCATTGATCTTGTTATTACCATACTTGTTATATTTTGTGTGTCTATGTTTTCATGATTACATGTTATGTTTTTGTATTTGTTTTGCCAGTCTTCTAATTCTTTTCTTGAACATTCTTTTACTCCTCTTATGTTTCCTACTAACATATCATATCTCATTTCTGGTATTGCAATACCATCACAATAACCAGTGAAAAATGGAGTTTCAATGTATACCCTTATAGCTTTAAATTCCCTTATGGTGCCATCTGCTAATTCTACTTTCCTAGTAAACCCTTTATACCAATGAGGTTTTGACAAATTTAGTTTTCACTGCCAAAGTGTTACAACCTGAATCTCTAATTAATTCCACTGGAATTCTATCTACAAACCCTGGGTACACTGCAAAATTGTTCCTATTTCCTTCCATGAAATATACTCTATCTGTACCTTTATTTTTGTATTCCCTACTGTAACTCCTATTTCTATAATTTCCCCTGTCATTCCTATCTCTACTCCTATATCTACTGTTATTTTGTTCAGTGTATCTATTTCTACTTCCAGACCTACTATTCCCTCTTCTACAGTTAGCTGCTATGTGACCTTTTCCTTGACATTTAAAACAGGTTATTTCACCATATTTTCTATTTCCACTATTTGATCTGTTTCTATTTCTACTTCTATCCACATTTTCTTTGGTGTATCCTATTAAATCTACTTTGCTCTTATCCCTATCAGAAAATGGTTTATTTGGGTATGCATTTTTGTATATTCTCATTATCTCTGTTATTTCATCTATAGTTTTTGGGTTTCGTTCTCTAATAAAAGATTGTAATTGGGGATCACATTTATTCATAAAGTTATCTACTAGAATAAAAATTTTTAATCCCTCATAAGAATTTCCCACTTTTTCTAATTTTACCCATTTATTGAAAAAATCTTTCTCCATATTAATGATAGTTTGAGGTTCTACTTCTAATGATGGTATATTGTCAAAGTATTTCTTTCTGAAAGTTGTAGCATTATGACCATAGGCATTCAACAACTCTCTTTTCAAAACTTGATAGCTATCATCAATATGATGGTCATGATTTTGGCATATTGTTAAAGCTTGACCATGAACAAAGTCTATCAGTATTTCAGACCATTCCTCTTCTGGCATATTAAATGTAGACATTTTTGCCTCATATCTTTTCAGAAAATCACCAATGTCATCCTTCTGTTCATCAAAACTTTGTATCTTCCTCTTTAGCCATGTTTGCGAATTAGGGTTGTCTCTTTGTGTGGTAGTATTATTTGAATTATTTGTGTTATTTTCTTGAGTTGTCTGTGCAGTTTGAGCTCTGGCTTGTGCTGCATCCAATCTCATCTTCTCCATTTTAGCCTCATGCTCTCTCTGCCTTTCTTGGTCCTCTTTTTGCTTCTCATATTCTTCCTTTCTGATCCTATCTTGTCTCTCTATCTCTTGTCTTTTTTCTTCTTTCTGTCTTTCTATCTCTTCTTTTTCCCTTCTTATTTTATCTTGACGTTCCATTTCTTCCCTCACAACTTGCTGTACATAAGCTGCCAAGTCCTTTCCTTTTAACTCCATGGCCTTTCCATCCTGCATAGCTGCTTCCTTAACCTCCTTAAGGTCCACATATGAGGATGTAGCCATTGTATTATATTTTCACCTCAAACTTATATATATTTTTTTTTACTTAGCCTATATTGGTTATGGCTATACTAAAACTTATTTTAGTTTTTTCACAATTTTATACAAGTTTTAAGTTTATGTCTCTATAGATTCAGTAAACGAGTAAATCTAGTCTGAGTTATATTCAAATCTGTATATTAATGTCACACAAATTTAGATCTAATATATTATATTATATATAATAGTACCATTTAGATCTAGAGTTACCAAGAACACTATGACTATGAGTATATATAACTGACCAATTTTAAATTTGATATGACTGAACTTTGAAGTGTCTAGAGTCTAGATTAGATAGATCTAGATCTAATCCAGAAATTATGGTTCTATTTAATCATATGAAATAAATATGTCCATACAATATGTATCAAATATATCTTTAATAAGATATATGTCTAGAATGTACTACCTTCATTCATCTTTGAAATTAATAATCAAAATCAGAGTCTAGATTAGTAAATGTAAATTTGTGGATCTAGATTAGCCAGACGACAATGTTTGACTATTATGCCAGTTTCGGCATTATTCTCATGGCAAAATCATATTTGATTTTAACCGCTCAAACTAAAAATGTATTTTAGTCTGATTCACAATAAAAGAATCGTACCTGCACTTTCTATCATTAAGTGAAAAATTAACAGATCTAATTAAAGTAATAAAAATAAATAATATAATATAATATACACAAATGAAATAATTAAATGAGACTATCGCTATGGGTTGGGATATGACAATATGGCACACATTGATAACGTCACGAAGTAACCAAGCAACAACGGATATGACGTTTACACAAACAAAAACAATCACTATCCTAAACGTATAATATAGCTTTTCATCTAAATTACGTCTTTTCCACGACGGTTTAAGGCGCACCACCTGATTTTACTCAGGCTAACGTACCAAATTTAGACGAAATCTATTTCTAAGGGCAATCTAAACATATACTAATAAGAAAAATGGCACTTAGCTTCGATAAGAAAGTTTCCTATGTTCCGATTCCCGAATATGATAGATCTACAGCAAATTCCACTGCCTCTCTTCCAGTTCTGACTCTGTTCTCCGGTACTGCCACTGGATACAATCCGTGTTGAGTATCCCACGTAATGCCCCAGATGTCTTGATATGCCACAGCAAAATGTTTCAGTTTCTTTGACGACTGTTGATGACCGTATGTAAAGTTCCGACGACTTTGTGTAAACAGTTACTGGCGAATATGTTAACGGTTCTCCTGACGACGACTTGATTTGCGTAGACGACTACTGGCAAATAACAGTCTCTTGACGGCAACTTGATCTGGGCGACTGACGAATAACGAATTTCTTGACGATGACTTGATCTGGGCGAGGGAATAACGACTTTCTTGACGATGACTTGATCTGGGCTGACGAATAATGATTCTCCAAAATAGTTCACTGCTTCTGCTGCTAATATGGTAGTACGACGAAGTTTGCTGTTGTATGCTACTTCACTAGACCAAAATGTCCGTAGTGTCCAATGTAGACTAGGTGAGACCAAGGTCACCTCCGACGACGTTCCGTTATACGATTAACGGTTTCACAAAAAAAAAACAAGTGGACGTAGCTGTTTCCACTACTTCAAGTCTCGATATGGTCTAGATCAACTTATAATCAATAGACCAACATTCAGCAACGAATAATGTGACTTCACTAACCTTCCAAAGGTTAAACGCAGTGACCGTTGACAATTGGCAATCAACCGGTTCAATGAGCAAACTGCTCCACACGAATCTCTCAAAGGGTAAGACAGAGCGATTTAGTTAGCTAACAAACTTGTAGTACTCACAATACTTCTTACAGCGGGCAAACTGTCCTTTTCAACCGCCTAGGTAAACCCGATATGCCTATGTGGCTCCTACGACGAAGAAAAAATATGTCCAACAGGTTTACTGACAAACTCTCACCCGTTATGAATGAACGGTTCCTCTGGCTTCAGGTTGATACAGCATACGAAGATCAGGCGTTGGTGATACACTTGTTGAGTAGACCAGACGTTAAGATGGTCACTGTCCTGACGAAGGTCACCCTGAGTTAACGGCTCGTCGAACGTGCGATCGAGTAGGCGACGACTGCATGTGAAACTGACGACAAAGTCTAGACAAAGTCACTCTGCAACGATGCTGTATTCAGCCGTACTCCGATGAAACTTTAGATCTTCGAGTGCACGACCCTCACCTGAGTAAACGTTCAGCTTCGAGGTCCGGTTCAAGGTTCGGTTTCGAGGTTCGGTTTCGAGGTTCGGGGTCGCCACTGTGATGTGCTTGTTTAGACTGTCTTGAGGTCAACCAACGATGACTGTTGAATTTCAACCAATTACTCTGCAAGCGTTTGAGTTTTATTGTTCGGGTGTATTCCGTGTAGTTGATCAAACAAACTAAACTAAGACATCGATTTAACTAGTGAAGAGATGTGGTCAACACTGATGAACAATGTAACAGATGTTTATTCCAAGAAAAGGCCGCAGTAAAAGTCTCTGTCAAAATAAATACGTCTTTACCCTAGAGAATTCTATCGCTAACTGATTTTCCGGTCTCTAACCCAACATATCCCAAACGTCACTAGTCCCGTTCAATATACGTCTTCTATGGTGCGTCGCTAAATAACTAATACTCTAAATAAGGTGTCTAACAATACACATTTATTGAGTATATCTATCTTGACCTTATCTTGACCTTAACTTTAAGGCTCAACTCCTACTCATGGTGATTGTCATATCAGTGTTTCTCAAGTTTTCTAAATATGTCTCAAATGTCAGGTGACATACTGTATATGAGATTTTAATTTGAAATATTTTAGAAACCATTTATTAGATGATCAATTCAGACATAACTAAGATCCGAAATCTAATTATGCCCCACGTGCACAATCCTGAAACAGACACGCCTCCCCCCTCCCCCACTAGCTGATCCAGAACTTTGGAGTGGGGGGGGGGGGCAATTTTTTTTTCAAACCCTAACCCTATGCATAAACGTGCGTACAGAATATATATATATATAAGAATAAATAAAAGCAGTGTTTCTCAACCTTCGGCGAAAAAAACCCAGTCATATTGAGGCCTTTCTCTTACAAGCTTGGGGGTCTGGGGGAACGCTGCATGCTTCTCCAGTGAGGTTCGGGGCGAAGCCCTGCCGCCAAAATCGTTTTCTTGCACTCTTCACTAAAGAAAAGTATTCTCCTGACATCTACAGCACATTATTAATCAATAAAGTTCGAGGCGAAGCCCCGACTCCAAAAGCATTTTCTTGCAATCTTCACTGCAAAAACGCATTCTCCTGACATCTACAGCTCATTATTTACCAGCGGAGTTTGGGACGAAGCCCCTACGCCAAAATTGTTTTCTTGCATTCTTCACTGAAGAAAAGTATTCTCCTGACATCTACAGCTCAT
>JAZGLO010003539.1:0-10000 GCA_036873155.1 Biomphalaria sudanica
CTGTTATGACATGATTAGGAATTAGTTATTTGTTTCGGGAATAAGGGTAAAGTTTTACTTAGCGACAAATGACGTAACAGATTTTTAAAAAAGAAGAACGCTCTTAGTGACGCTAGAAAAAGGATGCTTTGTGTAGAGCAGTAGAATATAGATACGGATTAACGGACATAGTTGACATAGGACGATTCCCTTCTTAGTAATTAAATGGATTTGTAAACAGCATCAGCGTCGACTACATATTTTGTTTGTTTCGGCTTTTCGCCGGTGTTACTGAAGTAGTTTTGAGTTCGGTAGTACCTCCAGTCAAACGTAGATCTACACTAGATCTATCTACAAGCATCAACACCGCGCGGAAGCCTGAACAACGTGGCGACCCCCGACTCGGAGCTTACTGGCAGCAACATCAAGAAGAATAGAAGCCCTCTGTTAGGAGGAGGCAGAAGTTAACGTCATCGGCCTAGTCTGCAGCTAGACCCTGATTATACAGCCACGTCGGCGAAGGAAAGCCAGTGAGATCCTGGACTCATAGAACTAGGAGGTAACGAAATATAGATCTAGATCTACAGTTGTGATTTGTAAGTGCCCATACTTGTGGCATCGTATTGAAGCTTGTATCGAAAAGGCTACAGTTTTGTGGAGGGAAGAAAATCGTCCTGTCGATTCCGTACTGAAGAGATATCGCCTGCCCGGCATAGTGAGAACGAACGTGAAGGTCACCGTCTGCAAGGCCAAGATCGACCGTTGGGGTCACGCCAAAGAACTTTTGACGTAGGAGACATCGTACTGCCTACGGCACTTAAGTACAGTAGTGCTAATTTGATCTACAGCTCGGCTGAATTCTGTGCTACACGTTAGATAGCCAGATAGCCGGTAGTTTAGCACTGGACTTTGACTTTGTCGCTGTGTCAATAGTTGGACCGTTCCAGGTTCACTTTGGACAGACGACCACTTGGAACCACCGTACCTGCGTCGGAACCAGCAGCCGGAACCAGACTCTACGCCACCGACGAACCGGAGCCAGACGACAGATCACCGGTAACACCAGAACCAGACGCCGTACCACCGAAGAACCGGAGCCATTGCAGACCAGTACCGGAGGACCTTGGAGAGCCGAAACGTTCGTTGTTCTTGTCTCACCTCTAGGGAAGACATCGCCGTGAGCCTTGCCGCCGGGACAGATATTAGCGTAGGAAGAGTGGACCCGATACTGACTGTGGAGTTATCACCGCTTCTTAGACAGATAAGTCAAGTGTTATTTAACTACTTTCTCCTTAGAATAATTAGAGTCTGTAGGGAAGTGACCACTCGCTAGATTATCACTACCAGGTTAAATCGTGGTGGATTGGGGATATCCTTAAAATTAGGTGTAATCTAGCAAGAGGTCCATATATATGTTTAGCTGTTAATACGTCCTGTATGTGAGTGTGAATCATTTAGTTAAGCATTTTTTTAGTAACGTCATGTATTAATTGTTTGCAATACTCCCGTCTTAAGTCTTACTGTCAGACGAAAGTCTCATTCATTAGAACTAGATCTGTAGTTTGGTGTTTATCGTATTTAAGTTTATTTTCATAGTTATTGGTATGAGGTGTAAGTTATATACACTCCTGGCTGTGAAAGCAGGTAAGAAGTAACTAAGATCTAGCGTAATCTAGACTAGATCTGGGGAACAATCGAGGTGAAGCCTGATTGCCCAGTTGTAATTTTAGTATTTGTAAATAGACAGGTTGGTCTATTTACCGGCCACTAGTGTTGAGTAACACGTTGCCGGTTGAGTGTGCGTGTGTCGCACATTGTATTCAGTCGGGTCAAAGTGTAGCCTACACACTTGTACCAAGGATACTAAGTGTATCTTGAGAAAGGGTAGAAGTGGTTATTAGTCTAAGTTGGTAGTTAGACGCCAAGGGTTTTGTTTGTTGGTATAAGAGGTACCATAACGTAGGATAAAGTAACAAATAAGGAATATGGCAACTACTTCAGGTTACGACCTAGAAGAATTTAGAAAAAAGCTAATTCATGAAGCCAAGACAGAATTAGAACTGCGAGGCAAAGAACTAACTGCCTATGTGCAGCAGATGGTGGCGGCAGAAGCAGATCGCAGAGAGCGGGAACGAGTCAGAGAAGCTGAAAGAGCCAGAGAAAAAGAAAAAGAAGAGGCAGACCGTGTAGAACGGGAAAAAGTCAGAGAAGCGGAACGCATCGAGAAAGAGGCGGACAGAAAAGTGAGAATTCAAGTTGAGCAGATGAGGATAGAGGCTGGTGTAAGTGTGCCCATCGAAGGGAACAGCAACAATAGTGCCAACATAGAAAGCCATAGTAGCGCCGCATGGATGAAAAAAAAAATACAACCTTTTGCGGAAGACAAGGACGACATCGGCGACTATCTTAAACGCTTTGAGATTAAACTAGCAAAGTTTAATGTCCAAGAGAGGGAGTGGTCCGAAATCTTGTTGGACTTCGTGCATGGGAAAGCCCTCACGATTTGCCAGAACCACGATCACTCGATGCAAAACAGCTATCAGGTGCTAAAGAAGGAACTGCTAAACGCATACGGGCACAACGCGACAACATTCCGAAAGAAGTATTACGAAAACACTCCATCCAGCCAAGTTGATCCACAAACAACTATCAACTCAGAGAAGGACTTCTTCACTAAATGGCTCGGATTCGAGAATGTGGAGAACACCTACGAGGGGTTGAGGAACTTTATTCTGGTTGATAACTTTCTCAACAAATGCGATATCCAGCTGCAGTCATTTGTCAAAGAAAGGAACCCAAAGGTGTTGGACGAAGTGACAGAAATTATAAGAACATATAAAAAGGCGTATCCCAGCAACCCACTTTCAAATAAAGACAAGAAAAATATTGACTTGGTGGGATACACACAGGAGAACAAGGATAGGGGTAGAAGCAGAGGGAGAGAGCCACAAACCGTCAGAGGGAATATTACTAACGGAATGGCTAAAGGAGTGACATGTTATACGTGTGGAAGGAAAGGGCACATTGCAGTGAACTGCATGAGGTCACAGAGCAGGGCCAGTGGTAGGAACAATTACAGCAATCGGAGGGGTTACAATAACTACAGTAATAATAGAAATAAGGAAAATAGAAGCAAAAGCAGAGAGCAGCAACCCAGAGGTGTGGACAGGGTGTACTTTGTGAAGGGGAACAGTGATAGTTTCACATTTTACCCAGGGTTTATAAATAAGCGGCCGGTACGGGCGGTCCGCGATAGTGGCTGTAACACGATCGTTATTAGGAGTAACTTGATTGAACCACAAGATTATAGAGGTTACCAGAGGAAGGTAGAGTTTGCGGACGGAAGCATCAAGGAATTTGAAGCATTTAGGGTCTTCATTGAGACGCCATTCTACACAGGATACTGCGAGGGAGTCGCAATGCCCGAGATGAGACAAGACATGTTAATTGGCAATATACCAGGAGTGAAGGAGTGCACTGCAGAGGAGCTAGCAGCATGGCAAAACAAGTATAAACAGATGAACCAGAACACGGACACTACGCCATACGAGAGCAACATGGTAATGACAAGAGCGCAGGGGATAAGGAAAGCAGAGGCGCAGGAAAATAGCATAGAGAGTGAATCGACGGAGGTGATGGAACAACCAAGGGGAAACGGACTCGAGAACAACCAACTAGCAGAAATGAAAGAAAATGATTCAATTAAAGAAGAGCAGGAGGACTTGGAAGAAACAAAGGAAATACCCAGGTTTGCACAGGAGCAAAAGTTGGATAACATAGTTGGGAGGATATATGCCAGGGTGGAAGACAAGAAGAATAATAATCCAATGGAAAAGTTCAAATTTGAAAATGATATACTGTTTAGACAGACAATGCTGAATGGGAGGAAAGTGAAACAGTTGGTACTTCCCCAGAAGTATTGGCAAGACGCGCTTGTGATTGTACACGACAATAACATGGCGGCACATAGCGGGACAAAGAAGTGTTTCAAAAACCTGTCCAGGCATTTCTTTTGGCCGAACATGAAAACCACTATTGCCAAGTACGTAGGTTCATGTGACATATGTCAAAAGAAAGAAGCTAAGGGACGGCTAGGTAAGGCACCGTTGCAGGCCATGGACGAACCAACGGAACCTTTCCAGAAAATAGCCATCGACATTATAGGTCCATTGACTAAAACGGGAAGTAACAGCAGATACATACTAACAATAATCGACATGTTCACTAGGTACCCGGAAGCGGTGGCATTGTCTAATATAGACACGGAGAACATAATTAATGGCCTAACACAAAAGTGGATAACCCGATACGGGATGCCGAAGATATTGCTGTCGGATAACGCATCTCAGTTCCGGTCGGCACAATTTAAGAATTGGATGGAGCAGGCAGGCATGCGGCATATGACGTCATCAGTTTACCACGCAGAAGGAAACGGGACCTGCGAGCGGTTCAACGGGGATCTTAAAAGGGCTTTGGCCAAAATTGTTCGGAACAACCAGAGTCAGTGGGATCGGTACATCAATTTCGTACTTTTTGCACACAGGAATAATGTACACGAAGCCACACAATTTTCACCCTACGAACTAGTCTATGGACGAAAACCGCGGGACGAAATACAAATCTTTAAGGAGAGTTTTATAACAAACGTCATTGAAACAGAAGAGGAGGAAGCAGTACTAGATCTGAAGCAAATCTGGAAGGAAGCCTACGACAACAGCTCTAGATATAAACACAATACACGGGAGAGGGTGAACGGAAAAAGACAAATAAGAACTTTAGAGATAGGAGATAAAGTTCTGATTCTGGTGAATGATTTGAAGAACAAGATAGGCAAGCAATGGAAAGGGCCGTACACAATTACTGACAGGACAAGCGCAGTGAATTACAAAGTAGATATTAATGGTAAAGTAAGAACACACCACATTAACAATTTGAAAAGGTATATGGAAAGAGATAGAGAGGAAACACTTGAAGAACAGGCAGAAGAATGTTTACTAGTGTTAATAGAAGAGGAGAACAACGACAACGATATTAAAGATATACCGCTGCTGGAAGTGAATAAGAATCAAACATGGGAAAAACTTAACTTGGAGAACTTGTCGCAGAAGAAAGCAAGAGATATAAAAAACATGGTCTACGAATTCAAAGAAATTTTTTCGAGTTTACCGGGGAAGACGAACGTTATCAGCCATGATATAAAGTTAATGGAGGATAAACCCATCTTCATGAGACCGTACAGAGTTCCATTACATTTACAAGAAAAGGTGAAGAAGGAAATAGACAGTTTGTTGAAGCTGGGGATTATAGAACCTTCAGTCTCTCCATACGCTTCACCAATAGTGGTAGTAAAGAAGAAAAATGGAGATATCAGACTTTGTGTAGATTATAGGAAGTTGAATAAAATAACGGAATTCGATCCGTATCCTATGCCAAATATCGACGATATATTGCACAAACTATCGAATGCTAAAATCTTCACTAAGCTGGATTTAACGAAGGGATATTGGCAAGTGCCACTGACTGAGAGGGCGAAACCATACACAGCATTCACGACGCCGTACGGGACGTTCCAATGGAACTGTATGAGCTTTGGACTGATAAACGCCCCTGCTACGTTTAACAGGATGATGGCAACGGTTATCGGTAATAGGCAGAACGTCATATGTTACCTGGACGACATATGTCTATTTCATGAGAATTGGGATGACCATTTAAAAGGTATTAGAGATATCTTTAAAGCAATACAAGAGAACGGCTTGACCATACAGGCTGAGAAAGTAGAAATTGGGTTGGAAGAAATAACATTCTTAGGTCACAGGGTTAAAAAACAACGTCATCAGTCCCGTGGGAGAAAACATTAAAAAGATATTGGAACTGGAGACACCTACAACTCAGAAGCAGGTTAAGAGTTTGTTAGGGCTGGTAAACTATTACAGGAAATTTATCAGGAACATGGCAGAAATTGTGAACCCGCTAAATAATTTGCTGAGAAAAGGGCAACCACAGAAAGTTACATGCGACTCGGAGTGCAGGGATGCAATAGACAAGATTAAAAAGGTTTTCTCAACTGATCTGATACTAAGACTGCCGGACAAGGAGAAAGTGTTCTACGTATCAACGGATGCGTCAGGGAGCGCTATAGGGGGATGTTTAATGCAACAATATGAGTGCCTGCATCCCATAGCGTATGTCAGCAGGAAACTGTCAGAAGCGGAGAGAAGATATAGTGTAGTGGAAAGGGAGGCTCTGGCAATAGTATGGGTGGTGACAAAGTTGGAAAGTTATTTGTTGGGCAAAGAATTTTGTTTGCTCACTGATCATAAACCTCTCCAGTTCATGCAACAGAAAAGCATGAAGAATGGAAGAATATGTAGATGGTTCCTGATACTACAGAATTTCAAATTTGAAATAAAGGCAATAAGCGGAAGTATCAATATAGTGGCGGACATGCTGTCTCGAGTTACGTTGAGATAGGGGATATAACTTGAACACAGCTGATTTTGTTTAATTTAAGTAATCGAGTTGGATAGTAGTCACATGGGTATTATGTTGTTAAAGTATTAGTTAGTATTAGATTGACTCATGTTAGTTATTTATTATGTATGAATATTAATATGTATGAATTGTATGTATGGACGTATGAATAGATAGGGCATTTATAAGGCGACGAGGTATTGATATCAAGGGAAAGTAAGTTTTATAAGTTATTCCTTGTTGATCATGATCATACATCAGTAAAGAGTTAGGTCGCGCTGGGACAAGTAAGTGGAGAGAGGAAATAAAATACACTTGTAAATGCCCGAACGAACGTTAGGTGTATAGTGGGAGAACGATTATTGATAAATGTTAATTTGTCATATTAGGTAAAATGTCTGTCCTGACGTGTGAGGGAAAGTGGTGGAACCTCTGGAATGTGTTGTGATAAAGTATGGATATACGGACTATGTCGGCGATCACCTATGGCACATCACATTGGACAGTATCACTTTGTGACATTTGAGGGAAATAGGTGTTCAGATCAACTTGAGTTTGGGACAATGATGAAGAAGTTGAAACCGAAATCAAGACTCAAGTTGTGTTGTCTTTTATGTTTCCCTACATTTTGGCCCTTGCACAATGTAAGACTAAGACAGTAGATAAAAAATTGACTGGCAATTTTTTTAGCGGGAGGGGGAGGAGTTGTTATGACATGATTAGGAATTAGTTATTTGTTTCGGGAATAAGGGTAAAGTTTTACTTAGCGACAAATGACGTAACAGATTTTTAAAAAAGAAGAACGCTCTTAGTGACGCTAGAAAAAGGATGCTTTGTGTAGAGCAGTAGAATATAGATACGGATTAACGGACATAGTTGACATAGGACGATTCCCTTCTTAGTAATTAAATGGATTTGTAAACAGCATCAGCGTCGACTACATATTTTGTTTGTTTCGGCTTTTCGCCGGTGTTACTGAAGTAGTTTTGAGTTCGGTAGTACCTCCAGTCAAACGTAGATCTACACTAGATCTATCTACAAGCATCAACACCGCGCGGAAGCCTGAACAAGACGCAACGTTCTTTTTCCCCCCTGACGTTAACTTTAGAAATCTCAGTTGTGCCATGTAATTTTTTATGTGACATGCGGTCTTAACTTCAGGTTCATAAAAGGCACATTTTATAAACCGAGTAATCTACTATAACAAGGGTTTACACTGCTTGGTGTTTCGCTTAACTCTTTCTCTCCTAACTGACTACACCAACGTTGATTCCACCAGAATGTGGTAAGTAATTACGGAGACAAAGAGTTAATGTTTACTCAGCGTGACCAGTGGCGTCACAAGGGGTTGCGCGAAGTGGGACAGAGAGCAGTTTTGCAAATCAGTAAATTAAGAAAATGTGACAGTAGGTAAAATATAGAGAGATAATTGTGAGATGTACGTATGTAAGCTGCGGCGCTGTGGTTGAGCGGTAAAGCGCATGGCTTCCAAACCGGGGGTCCCGGGTTCGAATCCTAGTGAAGTTTGGGTTTCAAATTTCGGGATCTTTGGGCGCCTCTGACATTAGTTGGGGAAAAGTAAAGGCGGTTGGTCGTTGTACTGGCCGCAGAAACAGATGACCTTTACTATAGAACGCAAAGTCTGATAGGAGAACTTTACTATGTATGTACGCAATGTGTCGCTGGGGGGCATTTAATTAAAATCAATTAATTATTTAAGTTTTGGTGTCGTTAGGTCTACAGGTTTCTAACAACACCATAGACCAGCGTGCATTATAGGCTGGGTAACAGGACGCACAGGAAGTGTACAATTTAAAGCAAAAGATTAGAAAGTCAAGCAAGCCCAGTAAATGAGTTGTGGTTTGAGGCAATAGGTACTGAAAACAATGTCAAAGTTTTGGATGGTTGATGTCATACTTTCACTACTTTAATTGAAAAGACGAACATACTTAATTTAACAAAAGGTAAAAAGGGATAACAATGGTTATCGCACATAGGGCTACTTTCTGTCAGAACCTGCGACGCTGTTGAGCCCCAACGGTATATGCCCATGCCGTTCTCTTAGGATACATCAGCTGGAGGGAAAGGGGGGGGGGAGATAGCTGTGTGGGCGACATCGTTCCGACCTTAGCTAGTGCCCAGACTCATAGTGTTCATCATTTCTATGAGATAATCCATTAGTTACTTCGTGACTGAAGGAGGCAATATAATCAATCAATCTATCTATCTATCTATCTATCTATCTATCTATCTATCTATCTATCTATCTATCTATCTATCTATCTATCTATCTATCTGTCTGTCTGTCTGTCTGTCTGTCTGTCTATCTATCTGTCTGTCTGTCTGTCTGTCTGTCTGTCTCTGTCTGTCTATCTATCTATCTATCTATCTATCTATCTATCTATCTATCTATCTATCTATCTATCTACCTTCAAGCATAAAGTAATGCTATAACTAAACACTCATAATATTGAACTAACAATGTCTCAATATAACTACAGAAAAGAAGCAATTTTAAGAATAGTCTGAGAAATACGCTACGGCCTTCTGCTGTGGTGAGGTATGTTTTTCCAAGGGTTGGATGTGTACCTGTTCCTTAGTCTAAACATCAGCCGGTGGGTGGGGGCAGCATGGTGGCACGGAAAAATCGGTGACGTCATGGCGCGCGCTTCAAAGAACACAAATTAGCGCGTAAACATTGAGACGATTACGTATTTGTTGTTTCTCGTGCGGGCAGGCGCGTGCGAGCGTATTTCCTTACGCTTTGTGTCTTTTAAGTTCGCTTAAGCGATTTTGCGCAGAAAAACATTATAGTGTGCAACTATAATTAAAAAAGTGAAGCTAGTTGCGTTGTAAACGAAATAATTAAAACCAGGGTCGAAAGTTTTGAGAGGAGATATCGGATGAAGATCCTGTTAGAAAAATACTGATAACCACTGAGCGCCAATCCCCTTAAGGTACGCCATCAGTGGTCGAGGCAGGCAGCTGACACCCTGGCTTGAAAAAAAAAAAACACACACTGATAAGTGTGAGTGTGTGTGTGTGTGTGTGTGTGTGTGTGCTTATAAACAGAAAAGTTTTATTTTTAGAAATGCAACAGAAATAGAAATGCTAAGCTGCTAATTTTCTACAGCGATCAGTGTTTTATTTTCACCTTTGTTACCTCCCTGCTAATTAACCCCCCTTCACACGCACAAACACACAAAACTCCTTCCAGTGTTACGTCACCTGCAAAAAATAAATTTAAAAAATGAGGTCAGTGACCTAGCGCAATGTCGACACATTATATTTTAAAAATAGAACCCCGTCATAATTTCCAACCTTATTTGTCTTCGACAGGATTACAATAAATCAGCCACCAATGGTCGTATTCCGCTGATAATGAATTTTGAACATGAGACTGACGCCAGGGAGAACCTTTCATTTCATGACGCCACCGGTTCAACGTTTATGTGTTCTTGTGTGTTTTGTTAGTCTATTAACCTACATACTTTGATCAAACAGTTTAGAAAAAAATATCAAACTGACAAAATTCTAATTAAACAGC
>JAZGLO010003539.1:12500-59108 GCA_036873155.1 Biomphalaria sudanica
GGCGAAAAGAAAATCTAAATCGACCACCTGCGGACAATGCCTTGGATGTGGCAAAATATGTAGGTCACAGCTGGGGCTGCGTAGCCACGGGAAATACTGCAATCCTCACTAATCTTCGGACTCGAAGACAAGCCTTATTATTATTATTATTATTATTATTCTAAACACCGGATACTCAAAAAAAAAAAAAAAAGCAGGTTACAGTTTTTCTTGGCCATAGATGACATTCAGTAAGGTCTACCATAACATATATATAGTTTCAAAGTATATAATGAACAATGATATTCGCTAATAGAAAGATGAGGTTTGTAATTTCAAGCATTTGTACTTGGATAGACATGCCTGCATTCTAAAGCTGACTAATACCAAGAGACCAATAAACCGCGACAGAAATTTTTTGTAATTGTGACACAAGACCTAGTTTTTGTAATTGTGACACAAGACCTAGTTTTTGTAATTGTGACACAAGACCTAGTTTTTGTAATTGTGACACAAGACCTAGTTTTCTGTATTTTTAATTACGAAAAGCATATCCTGAAACTTGATGTTATTGACAAATCCATTAACATCTGACCTAACAGAAATAAATCGCTTCGTTAGAAATGCCTGCTACATAAGGTACTCAGTTACTAATGACATTTACTTCCTGTATTAAGATAGACTGCTACATTTGAACCACCAAACTGGTCTACGTTTTGTTGGTAAATATTTACACTGAGGTACGTCGGTCTCACAACACTAAGAGAAAAAAATCGACATTGGAAGTTGAATAAAGCAACAAGAAAAATATAACAAGATTACAAAGACAGTTTGTGTGGAAACACAGACTCAAAATTGACCCCCGAAGTGGTCCACCCAGGCAGGAAAAAGGCGGGTTTTAATATTTTCAGAAAGAATATCAGAATGAAATTTTATCAAATGCAAATGACAGAGAAGAATGGAGAAAGAAGGTTGACAGATCCTGTGGGGTGCTCCAAAAGTCCAGCAGACCAATGGATAGGTGACAATGTAAATCTAAAGTTAGATGTGAACCTGGCCTAACTGATGTCTTATAATGAGTATCTAATTGATCTAACTTTTTTGTTAATGGTCAATCTCTTATTTAAAGCCTCAAGAAAAAAACATTTCCATAAAAAAAAAACATCCTTTAAATGTTTCCCACTTTGGTTTGCCCTACGGTTCACGCGTTAATATGAAAAACTACTTATTAATTTTGTTTTAAATTATGTCCAACTTATTTGCATAACAAATAGATTTTGTTCTCTTCAAAAAAAAGTTAACGTTGTTTTTGTGAATGTAGTATTTTCTGTGACAGAACTTACATAACTTAGCAAATACAATTGTAAAAAAAAAATATTTTTTTTTTATCAAAAATTTAAAAACATTTGCATAAATGTGTTAAGATGAATGATAAATAGTCATCTCCCTTACTAAAAAGCCTTCAGTGTTTGTTACTATTAATAGAGAATAGTTGAAAAAAATGGTGTATTTTTATGAAAAATTAACTGCTTGCATAATTGATTTTAAAAAATTGATTTTTCACTTTCAGAAAAGACAAAAGTAGCCGTTGCATCAGAACTTTGAATGATCTAAAACATCATGATGTCCGATTTTCAGTTTCTGAGCCTCGCTCTCTGTCACCGCGAATGTTACGTGGGGTAACTCTCAGTCCGACTTACAGAAATAAAAGAGTTATCTTTCCAAGACTTTTTTCGCCGTGGTGTCCTGCATGGTTGGGCAACGAAAAGAATTATATATATATATATATAATTTTTTTAAAAAAAGGTAATATTGAATAAAGGAAGAAGATCGTCCAATAGCTGCCACATCTCTCAATATTGTAAGGTTTATCTTTACTTTTTCTTAATAAAAACAAAACAAAAGTATGACTAACTGAGTATTTAATGGGTTGGTTTGTTTATTGATTCTTTTCTTGTCTTCGACGACGAGTAATTATGCAAAAATTTCAACTTGATCCGAGAATGGGAATTGGGAGGAAAAAAAAGCGTGCCAAAGAATGCCCTCATACAGACACACAGGCTGAATTGATATACGCTTTGAAACAATATATATATATTTGTGACATCAACCGAACTGACCACGCGTATAGAGATATTCCGAAGGCCCTGGACGTAGTGAAAAAGTCTGTTATTTCTAAATCTAAACTGCTGCAGACCTGCTGGATGGAAATAAAATGTGCCTGTGACTAGTAAAAAAAAAAGTAAAATAAAATTTCCCCTTTTAGACCCTGTCATCTATAGGGCAGATGATGTCAAAGTCTTCTGTTTCTTTGACCAAGGGTTAATGAAAAGCCGCCTTTTCTTTCCCAAACTCAAGTCAGGTACCCATTACAGTTGGGTGGACTCAGGGGCGTCTTAAAAAAAATCCCAGTCGTCACCGAGAATCAAGCCCAGGGCCCTAGGTTCGGTAGCCAAGCGCTTAACCACGCAGCCTCTCTGTGGCCAGTGTGTATTGTTATAAGAATTGTTAATGTGCATTTGTTTGTCTCTTAAAACCTCTCAGACTTGTTTTGGAAGTAATTTAGTACCGTCACGAGGCTCTAATCGAAAACTAAAACGGATGATGGACATAATCTCTGTCTCCTTACACTCTAATCATTAGTTCTCTATTAAAGCACACAACAGATAGGTCAGGTCGACATCAGCTTACTTTGTGGGAGAGAAATTAGCAGATGGTGTTCATTGTCCAGGCATGAAATCCTGCTTCAGTGTTCTTTAATGATGTCTACGGTTGAGGCTGGGCCATGAGAAATTGAGGCCTTGTTCTAATTGTCTATGAAGGCCCTATTGTTACTATTTCCATTACAGATGGTCTACCGGAATTGAAATTCTTTTCAAGTTTTATTTCCTTGGCTTGACCCTTGATTCTTACGCTCATAATTTGTTATGAACACAATGATAACAGAGTCGAAAGCCATGTCCGCTTAGAATGGCTTTAATACACTGAATGACTACACAGCACACATTTCGTGAACACATTCTTACGGACGAGTTACAAGCACATGTAAACATAAGAACGACAACCGATACAGCATATATTTTTCATAACATAATTATAACAGAGAACCGTTCATACATCAAGTTTGTTATTTAACATCCTCTTTGTTTCTCTTTGCTCTTTGTTTCTCTTTGCTCTTTGTCTCTCTTTGCTCTTTGTTTCTCTTAGCTCTTTGTTTCTCTTTGCTCTTTGTTTCTCTTTGCTCTTTGTTTCTCTTTGCTCTTTGTTTCTTTTTGCTCTTTGTTTCTCTTAGCTCTTGGTTTCTCTTTGCTCTTGGTTTCTCTTTGCTCTTGGTTTCTCTTTGCTCTTTGTTTCTCTTTGCTCTTTGTTTCTCTTTGCTCTTTGTTTCTCTTTGTTCTTTGTTTCTCTTTGCTCTTTGTTTCTCTTTGCTTTTTGTTTCTCTTTGCTCTTTCTTTCTCTTTGCTCTTTCTTTCTCTTTGCTCTTTCTTTCTCTTTGCTCTTTGTTTCCCTTTGCTCTTTGTTTTCCTTTGATCTTTTTGTCTAGACTAGTTATCATTACAAGGAGAGAGAAAAAAAAGCAGACAAGGGACGAGGTGACCTTGACATCTTCTTTAAAAAAAAAACATTTTGAAATACTTAGGGAAAAGAAAATATATGTTGAATTCAAATTTTTAGACAACTCTAATATCTGGCGAGTGAAAGAAGATCCAGGTCAATTTGAGCCTTTTTTTTTTTAAGTTTGCCCTCACATTCTTCTGACTCTTGCGTCAGACTCAATGCCTTGTGTGTGTGTGTGTGCGTGCGTGCGTGCGCGTGTGTGTGTACACACAAAGCAAACGTCCCAAATGGATCATACCATCTTGTCTTAATATAGTACACAATAAGAGGAGACGATTATAAGGGGGGGGGGAACAACAGAGTTACTTTTATATCTATCAATACTGCAAGCTTTATTTCCATTTTTCTATTTGAAATAAAATTAATGAATCACCATAAGTAATTGGTTAATTTTTTGATGCATTCATCGATTTATTGTCATCGACAATAAATAATCGTGCCAGGTTTCAACTTGATCCAAGAATTGAAAGTGGAAAATGTAGCGTTTAAAAGAATTCTCGTGACAGACAGACAGACTTACTTACTTATTTATTTAGACTTATATCCTCCCGTGCCTTTCGGGGCGTTGGGTGGCAAGCTGTCTTCCTACCTGGTGTCTGCTGCTCTGAGGTCCTCCATGAAAGTGTGGCGCCAGGTTCTACGTGGACGCCCCTGTTTGCGCTTTCTTCGTATTGGTCTCCACGTCATCGCAACTTTTGGTATGCGTAGCTCATTTTGTCCGAGAACAAGTCCCGCAAACCTTATTCGACGCTCTGTCACAACTTCATTAAGAGGTCGACTCCCAGTTCCACATATTATTTCCTTGATTGAGACCCGATCTCTTAAAACTGACTCTTTGTTCAGCCACGTTTAGTCTTTTGGCAGATGACTTCCAGCTTCTTGACTCAATCGTGATCCCAACAGCAACATAGGCATGTGAGACATGGATGAGAGTCAGAGTGGAGTTAATATGAGCTTGATTTATCACGGAGCAAAGAAAAAATATCCTAATTACGGAACGAAAAAGATAAGTTGACTTATCAAAGAGCTAAAAAAGATACATTAACTATCACGGAGTGAAAAAATAATTTGAGTTATTGCAGAGCAAAAAGAAATCTTGACTTATCACGAAACTAAAAAGATACAGTGACATGGAGCTAAAAAGATACAGTGACATGGAGCTAAAAAGATACAGTGACATGGAGCTAAAAAGATACAGTGACATGGAGCTAAAAAGATACAGTGACATGGAGCTAAAAAGATACAGTGACATGGAGCTAAAAAGATACAGTGACATGGAACTAAAAAGAGACAGTGACATGGAACTAAAAAGAGACAGTGACATGGAACTAAAAAGGTACTTTGAATTATCACGTTGCTAAATAATAAGAGGGAGATTGGCTAATCATGGAACTTAAAAGAGACATTGACTAATCATGGAACTTTAAAGAGACATTGACTAATCATGGAACTTAAAAGAGACATTGGCTAATCATGGAACTTAAAAGAGACATTGACTAATCATGGAACTTAAAAGAGACATTGACTAATCATGGAACTTAAAAGCGACATTGACTAATCATGGAACTTAAAAGAGACATTGACTAATCATAGAACTTAAAAGAGACATTGACTAATCATGGAACTTAAAAGAGACATTGACTAATCATGGAACTTAAAAGAGACATTGACTAATCAGGGAGCTTAGAAGACTTGCACTTATCACGGAGCTTAAAAGACTAAATTGCACTTATCGCGGAGCTTAAAAGACTAACTTGCACTTATCGCGGAGCTTTTAAAAAAACACCTACCTTGCACTTATCACGGAGCTTAAAAAAACCTGTCTTGCACTTATCACGGAGCTATGTCAAGATGTTTGTAGAGAGATCACAATAGTACACGCTTCACTTCTGTTGTAGTGTCATCCTTAATATAACCGGCGGTTCCTACAGGTCAATGTACTAATATGTATTTCGATTGTGGTACCCCTTTGAAACATGCTGAAGTCAAGTGTAGTAACAATAAAATCTTGTTTTAAGACTGGTTTTTATGTCACGGCATTCACTCTATACAATTCTTTTTATAAAAATTAAACTGCACGCATTGGAAGCTCACAAGTAATTGTTATAGAGTGTCTGTGCGTGGTTCTGATATAATAATGAGCAAAGGTGGGCGGATGGTTTGGCTGTGTAGGCTGATGTCACGTAATGTAGGCGTCAAGGTCTTAAGTGCATTTTTAAAAAATCTCTTTATTTCATTAATACATTAATAATATTGAAGTTAAAAGCCTGTATATTTATAAATAAAACTTTTATTCAGATTCGTTTTCCTAAACGGTTGTTCAGGTCAATTTCAAGCTCTACATTAAGAATGCGCCTAAACCGGCTAAGTTGAACTAGCTCAGTGGGCGGCAAACTTCACATCCAAAAGAGCCAAGTATTAAAATATACAAAATGTTTATGTACTCAAAGAGCCAGAAATATTTAAGAAAATAACACGGATTAAGATTACAATCTCGAGCTTACCTTCGTTGAACATTTTCTAGTTTCACTAACATTAACTCAAAACTTAGCATCACACTTCCATAAAGATAATATTTAACAACAAAAAAGAACAAGTTAAGTTTGACAACACTACTATAACCTGCTTGTAGCAGGTCATCATGAGTATGTAGCCTTGGGTCTTATTAATAGACGTGGTGGCTCTTCTTGTACTTGTTTACTGCTGCTATCGCGAACAACTTGAATAACTTACATAACTACATAGCTCTCTAAATACACCAAATAAAGGCAGGTATCAGCAGACGATGAGTTTAATAATCAAATATATCCTAGATAATCTAGCCACATAGGCACACATATTAATAATATCCAATACAAGTACATCTCCGTGTTAAGAATGAAATGAACTTTACAAAATACATATTACAGTAAAAAAATTACAAGTGCCTCCTTCGTCTAATAAAGCTCCAGGTTTACTCAGGTTTTCACCTCATGGTCAGTTACAGATCGCTAAAGGCACGAGATAATTAGGTGACTCTGAAATCACTAAATGTCACAGTGAGTCTCCAACGAGTGTGTGACAACTACCAATAATGTTAAACAATAGCCTTGGATTTTCTTGGCAAGTAAAGGTAAAGGGTGAACACAATTCCAAGTCCCTCATCGATAAGCTCATTAATTAATTTACTTTTGTTAAAGTAAGGAATGCTGTTCAAGGCGTTAAAATAAGCAATCTTCCCCCTCCAGATCTCTTAAAGCTGGTCCATGGTGCTATAAATATAAACATTTTTTCCTCCGAAATCTCTAAATTGGCACAATCACGCTCTAATTTTGTTCTCCGAATATTTTTTTTTCAAAGTAGCAACTGTTTTTTTTGAAAACTGCCCACATTAATAATTAAGGTGGAAAATTTTATTTTAATTATAGTAGCCGTCAGAATGTTGTTGTTGTTTTGTTTTACCAAAGTCTCAAGTCGCTTTGCAGTTTTGAGCCTGTCGAGAAAGGCTAATTTGTTATTCTGAAATAGAAAATATCAATCTTAGAATTTTTTTCTGGACATTATTTCAATTGCCATGGAAAGTGAATAATAGTTTCTAGTTTAAAAACGTCGGCAAAAAAAAGCGACATTTTTTTTTTCTTGAATGAAAATAAATTCTTTTAACATCGAACAAATGTGTTTGCTTTTCCTGGTAGCTTACAATGAAGATGATTTCAATGAGAAGAGCAACATCCATCTTCAAACAGAATTCCTGAAAAAAACAACATCTCTTTCGTTAGTTCTGCACAATGCGCCACTCTTCTCAAGAAGAAATATTATTCTTTCAGTAAAAGGAGAGGGTTTCCATATTCAACGAACTTTGTTTGGCAGCAGATGATCTGCATACTCAGTCTCTACCTCAGAAAGGCATTAAATTGAAGATGGAAAAAGGTTTTAGCTCAACCCGAGGATCAACAGTGATACCATCACATTTTTTTATATTAGATTTTGATATGACATTTGACCATATACTTGTAACACAATAAAGAACGGTAATTAATGCACATTACTTACGTAACGTATTGCATGCTATGTGCGGTAGCTAAGTATCGTTAAACTTTATGACGCATTAAAATTTGTTTTAAAAATGGTGTTTGTGTATATGAGAAAAATTATTTGTCCATTTACGTTTAAAAGTGCCTGCATTCCATTTCGTTAAGCAAAGTTAATTCTTACAACATTTAGAGCGTACCATTCAGAGAAATCAGATTTAGAATATCGCTTCTAGATATCGAAACGAGACAGACAAAACGAATAGAGCAGACCAAACAAATAACTGCTTTGCTCTTCTGTAAGTGGGCCACTAAAAACGGATTTATTAATAAGCACAAAAAAAGATCTATAACAAGTTTGTGTTAATGTCTGAAAAGCTGAGAATATAAAAAAAATCAATGGAAACCGAAGTATAAACTTATTCTTGAGATAATCCATGCTTTTAGAAGTGTATCATTCTTGGCGTGCCTTCTTGTTATGTTTAACCAGCTAATCAAATCAACCAAGTGAAATGAGACAGACTGTAATAAGCCCGCAGACCACGGGTCTGACGCCAAAGTTATGGCGAAATTATTCTTCCTGTTTTCTTTTGTTCAAGCAAATCAAATTTTCCTCTCAAACTCTGGCACTTCGAGCTCAATTTAAGAAGTTTGGTGTCAGAAGTAGAGGTTCTAAAACTTTAAGCAAAGCGGGAACGAGAATTGATACAAGATGTGCATGTTTCTTTAAGCGTTATGGAATTTCGGATATGTGATGTTGATTTGTGAATACGTCAGGTAACTGTGGGGATATGTGATGTTGATTTGTGAATACGTCAAGTAACTGTGGGGATATGTGATGTTGATTTGTGAATACGTCAGGTAACTGTGGGGATATGTGATGTTGATTTGTGAATACGTCAAGTAACTGTGGGGATATGTGATGTTGATTTGTGAATACGTCAGGTAACTGTGGGGATATGTGATGTTGATTTGTGAATACGTCAGGTAACTGTGGGGATATGTGATGTTGATTTGTGAATACGTCAAGTAACTGTGGGGATATGTGATGTTGATTTGTGAATACGTCAAGTAACTGTCGGGATATGTGATGTTGATTTGTGAATACGTCAGGTAACTGTGGGGATATGTGATGTTGATTTGTGAATACGTCAGGTAACTGTGGGGATATGTGATGTTGATTTGTGAATACGTCAAGTAACTGTGGGGATATGTGATGTTGATTTGTGAATACGTCAGGTAACTGTGGGGATATGTGATGTTGATTTGTGAATACGTCAGGTAACTGTGGGGATATGTGATGTTGATTTGTGAATACGTCAGGTAACTGTGAGGATATGTGATGTTGATTTGTGAATACGTCAGGTAACTGTGGGGATATGTGATGTTGATTTGTGAATACGTCAAGTAACTGTGGGGATATGTGATGTTGATTTGTGAATACGTCAAGTAACTGTGGGGATATGTGATGTTGATTTGTGAATACGTCAGGTAACTGTGGGGATATGTGATGTTGATTTGTGAATACGTCAGGTAACTGTGGGGATATGTGATGTTGATTTGTGAATACGTCAAGTAACTGTGGGGATATGTGATGTTGATTTGTGAATACGTCAGGTAACTGTGGGGATATGTGATGTTGATTTGTGAATACGTCAGGTAACTGTGAGGATATGTGATGTTGATTTGTGAATACGTCAGGTAACTGTGGGGATATGTGATGTTGATTTGTGAATACGTCAGGTAACTGTGGGGATATGTGATGTTGATTTGTGAATACGTCAAGTAACTGTGGGGATATGTGATGTTGATTTGTGAATACGTCAAGTAACTGTCGGGATATGTGATGTTGATTTGTGAATACGTCAGGTAACTGTGGGGATATGTGATGTTGATTTGTGAATACGTCAAGTAACTGTGGGGATATGTGATGTTGATTTGTGAATACGTCAAGTAACTGTGGGGATATGTGATGTTGATTTGTGAATACGTCAGGTAACTGTGAGGATATGTGATGTTGATTTGTGAATACGTCAGGTAACTGTGGGGATATGTGATGTTGATTTGTGAATACGTCAGGTAACTGTGGGGATATGTGATGTTGATTTGTGAATACGTCAGGTAACTGTGAGGATATGTGATGTTGATTTGTGAATACGTCAGGTAACTGTGGGGATATGTGATGCTGATTTGTGAATACGTCAGGTAACTGTGGGGATATGTGATGTTGATTTGTGAATACGTCAAGTAACTGTGGGGATATGTGATGTTGATTTGTGAATACGTCAGGTAACTGTGGGGATATGTGATGTTGATTTGTGAATACGTCAAGTAACTGTGGGGATATGTGATGTTGATTTGTGAATACGTCAGGTAACTGTGGGGATATGTGATGTTGATTTGTGAATACGTCAGGTAACTGTGGGGATATGTGATGTTGATTTGTGAATACGTCAGGTAACTGTGAGGATATGTGATGTTGATTTGTGAATACGTCAGGTAACTGTGGGGATATGTGATGTTTGTGTGTGTACAGGCGATGTTGATGTGTGAATATATGGCATTAACTCTTTCTCTCCTAACCGACGATACCAACGTTGATTCCATCAGAATGTGGTAAATAATTACGGAGAAAATAAAGTTAATGTGAAAATATTTGAGATTGCTGTGTGGATATTTACATTGATGAGAGGATATGTGACATTGAAATGTGGATATGTGAAGTTGATGTAAGGACATGAGAAGATTGTGTGTTGATATGTCGGTGTTCGCGAATGCATATGTTATGTTGAAGTCTGAATGTGTGATGCTGATGTGTGAATATGAGGCCTTAATGTTGAGCAGTAGCGTCACTAGGCGATGTAAGGTGTCAGCCGCACCAGGTGACACCAACCAAATATTGAAACCCAAGTATTAGAAATTGAAGATTTGTATAGAAAGTAGAAAACTTAAAAAAAAAAAAAAAGCGACTATAGTTAGATACCTAAAACAAGTTTTTGCATGTTAATACACGGATTTATATTTATATATATTTATATATTTTGTTTGACACAGACGTTGCATGATGGCAGCGTGAAAGATGCTGTGTTTTAAAGTACAAATCTGTGGTTTTTTGCTTTGTAGTTTTCCACATTTGATTATTAATCAAGATAATAAGAATTACATTTAAAGTCATTATTTATAAAAATTACTATATAATTCTGATATACTTCTGATTTAGAACTTTGTATCTAGATATTTTTCTAATTTTTAAAATATAATCGACATTCATTTTACTGTTCTGTTATAATCGATAACAGTAGGTAATAGTAGCTTAATGCATTAGTTTTATAATTGATTCGGGGAGGGGCACTCTGAGCTAACCGCATCGGGTGACACCGATCTTAGTGACGCCGCTGTATAGGAATACGCTAAGCTGAATTATGGTGTGTGTGAAAGTTTAGCATACAGTTACAATATAATTGTTTGTATGTATGTATACGATAGAGTTGGCTTAGTGATAGACCTGTTGTCTTATCTACCAGAAGGCATGGTTCGGATTTTTTTTTTTTTTTGAAAATCACTTTTACATGGAATTCGACCCTCTTTTCATCCAGTTGTTATTCAATAGAAGATGTTCGCGGTAAACTTCACAATGTCAAAGACGCTTAATTAAACTGTCATCAACTATAAACAATAATAGGGTTTAACTTCGAGCCCGAAGATGAATGAGGAATGCAGTATTTCCTGTGGATACGCAGCCCAAGCTGTGACTTACATATTTTGCCACTATAAATAAAAGAAAGTTAAGACTAATTTTAACACTGTCTCAATGCGTTGAGGTTGATCTTCGTCTTATATTTTCTCTATTCCCGCTAGTTTGTTGTCTAGTTAGTTTGAAATAAGTTTTAAGTCCTAGAGTGACAATTTATCTTGTTATCTTATCTTATATAATACAGACGTTACATCAAAAAAACAAGATGATTACGTCCTACGCGTCATGCATTTAGGCATGCACATTAACCAATGACTTAAATTCTGCCAAGTCACTGGTTTTCCTGGCTGGCTCAGACAACCCATTCCATGCTCTAAAAGAACTAGGGAAGAAGGAGTATTTGTACAGATTTGTCCTGACATATGGAATTATATTTACCTGTATCTCTATTTGTCTATTTTGAGTATTTTATTAAATTTTGTTTTTGTATTTGAAAATTATGGTTTAGTGTTTTATGCATAAATTATTTGAAATTATTTTGTGCTACAAACGGAAGAACTTGGAAAGGTTGGGTTCTGCAGGGCTTACAAAGTGCCACAAATAGTGTCATGTAGCTTTTTAAACAAAACCAAAAAAAACACCTCGCTTAACAACACTTCTTTCATGTCGTACACCGGATACACCAAAAACTAGTTATTTATAGCAGTGACATTAGAGAAGGGAATGGTTTGGCCTGAATCAGCCAGGAAAACCAACGACTTAGCAGAATTTAAGTCATAGATTAACATGGATGAGAAAATTGACACATGAAATGCGTAGGACGTAATTAACTTCTTTATTATTATTTTGTGAAATAATGTCTGTAATAGATAAGATAAGATAAGATAAGATAGGATAAGATAAGATTTCAGCCATTTGTGTTTTGTTGTGGAAAGTTGGAGCGATGAATTCGTCTTAGCTGGCTACGACATCAGATAAACTGTGACACAACATCGGAAACAATTGTTTTAAATTTTGTTGATGAAACACACACTGATCAGGGCCGGATTTAGCTAAATGGAGGCCCTAGGCGAAGCGATTAAGTGGCCCCAAATAAAATTTAAAAATTAATAATAAACACCGAAATAAAAAAAATTGCTATATAATTCAAATCTATCTGTATCTAAATCTAAGCAACTAATTAGCAGAAATTCATATAGAGTCAATGCCGTGACATACTGCTAGGATTCCGTAAGCTTCTTAAACATATTCGTGCATATGCCATAACCTTCAACAAACCAGACTCGAAATAAAGTTTCGAACTTAAAACTATATATATTATATCTAGACTGGAAAACAGAAACTAATTCTTATCCGGTATTGATCAATTCACAGATCTAGATAGATGGATAGATAGATAGATAGATAGATAGATATAGATATATTTATATATTAATGTACGTAACTCTTTTTCAGCTGGAAGATATTTTAATAGAATAAGCTATTAATCACAGAACTATATATTCTCGCAAATGTATGAAATAAACCAATTTCTTGTTAGTTTCCATTGGGATAATGTTTCAAAAATCCTAGATCAAAATAATTTACGTCTGTTGATTTTAATCATCTCGTATACAATTAAATAGATTGATTACCCAGATCTTTCTAGATTATGTATCGAAAAATCGCAAAATAATAATTATGAGACGAGAGTGCGCTTATTTTCGATGTTTAATTACTAGATCTAGATATAAACATTTAATTGTATGTTACATAGGTTAGGGTTAAAAAAAAAACCCACTATACTTCTTATAACTACTTTACAAAACAACGCCTTGTTTTAGCTTTTTCAACATTTTCATGACCATTTTTTGGTAGTGTTAAAAGATCTCCGTGTCCAGTCTAGATATAATATATATATATAGGTCTGTGATTTCGATACTTTCATCACAAAGAAGCAACAATGGTCTTCTAACATTTGAAGTCTAACAAGTGTATAAAGTAAAGGCAGATAATAGAGACTTTGAGGAGGCTAGTTGACATAGAACTCTGCTATGAGTAGAATTTATCATGGTATCACAATTTAAACAAAATCTGAGCCCTATGCGAGGCCATTGCGAGGCCCCCTCCAGTAGGAGGCCTATGCGGCAGTATAGTTTGCTTATAGCTAACACCGCCCTGCACTGATAATTAAAGCTTTGAAAACTTTAAAACCCTAAAACTTAAAATATTTTTTTTTTATAATCTACTGTGTGAGATCCACTGAACAACAAACTTGTCTGTTCGACTGTTTTGTTATTTGTTCATTCACCTGCATACAAACATAATGACGTAACGAAACAGATGGCGCTTCGTTAAGTCTGTGGAGTTTAAAAGAAAAACCCTTTTTGATTGGTTAGACGAGAACACGTGGCATCTGCGTACTTACACTTCGAGTAATAGAGTAAGTTCAAGGCTATTACTTGAAAAGAAAAACACCAAAAGTCATTTAGGGTCAAAGTGCTATGCCCAAAAACTGTTAGGCGTAGGGCTGTTTGAATCTTAGGCTGTTTGATTCATAGGCTGTTCGAGTCTTAGACTAATTGAATCTTAGGCTGTATGAATCCTATGCTGTTGAATCTTAGGATGTTCGAATCTTAGGCTGTTTGAATCTTAGGCTGCTTGAATCTTAGACTAATTGAATCTTAGGCTGTTTAAATCTTAGACTAATTGAATCTTAGGCTGTTTGAATCTTAGACTAATTGAATCTTAGGCTGTTTGAATCTTAAACTAATTGAATCTTAGGCTGTTTGAATCTTAGACTAATTGAATCTTAGGTTGTATGAATCCTATGCTGTTTGAATCTTAGGCTGTTCGAATCTTAGACTGTTTGAATCTTAGGCTGTTTGTATCTTAGACAGTTCGAATCTTAGGCTGTTCGAATCTTAGGCTAAGATTTTGTAAGACTACTTAAAGTACAAGAAGACAGCCGTAAAAGAAGACAAGAAATGGATTGCCCCGGGGACAACGGCCATGTCAGCATTGGATGCGGCAAAATATGCAGGTGTTCCAGTGAGATACCTCACTCGTCCAAGTAGGAGCCAACACCCTGAGGCGGGGAGGGACATTTTTAAATGTGGAAAATAAACAAATTGTGATGAAATGTGCTGAACTGACTGCAGTATATGCATGAATGTCAATTATAAGAGAAACATGTATGGTGCTCTATAACATTGGTTACAGGGCCGGACTTACACATTGCGAGGCCCGTCTTCTAATTTATTTATTTTTTTACAATAACAATTTTTGCTATTAATTACATCATTATACCAACATTTATTATACAACATGCAAAGCAAGCAACTCAAATTCAATAGGCACCAGTGGGTTAATTAACGTTACTTTAATCGTAAAGATGTTAACCCTATGTCCTATATTTTTAAAAGCCTGTGACAAGAGCCATGGCTGATGATGACATGGTAAATGTAAATTGCGTGTCCCCTGGGAAGCGTGGGGCCCAAGTTTGAGCAATTGGTAAAATCAGCCTAAGGTTGACCCTGATTGGTTAACAAGCTTTTATTATTTTTTTTTTTATTATTCATAAATATGTTAACCAATATTTTTATCAATTTGACATAGATAATAAGGAAAAAAAAAAAAGTCTCACAAAGTGGATAGGACAGACATGTGGACCGCACAGCTGACTAAAGTGCAATGTTCTTCTTATGCCGGATAGAAATAAGAGACCCTCTGAGAATATAGTAACGGTCATCTGAAATATGAAGAATAGTAGTCACGTGACAGCCCCATGGTCATACATGCCCTGAAAGATTCTATAATGACTGAATAACGACACTGGCTGATGGTCTGCACTTGAAAATTTCAAAATGTCTCAGAAAATAAGCTTCTTCTGGAACTTGATGAGGTCCAAGTGAGGTAGTGACGTTCAGGAACATTGGATCCTTTGATCACTAGTATGTATTATACAATCTTAGACATAAAGAGGCGCGGTGGCTGAGCGGTAAGAGCTTAGCTTCTGAACCGGGAGTCGCGCGGGTTCGAATCCTGGTGAAGACTGGGATTTATAGTATCGGGATCCCTGGGGGCCTCTGAGTCCACCCAGTTCTAATGGGTGCTTGTAAAGTTAAGGCTAGTGGTAATAGTGCTGGCCACATGACAACCTCGTTGACCGTTGGCCACAGAAACAGATGACCTATACATCATCTGACCTATAGATCACAAGGTCTGAAAGGGGAACATTTACTTTGCTTAGACATAAAAATAATGTTAAATACGTTTAATGTACGCTGATCTAGCTAGTAAACACACACCCCCCATAACAACTTTTTGCGTCATGTGTCGCAGACATTTTAGGCTTCTTTAGTAACTGAAAACATTGACGTCTTTCGTGTAAACACATGTGTGATAAGAAGAGGGCTTACACGTTTATGTAACAGGACAAGCAAATGAATATGAACTATGAACAATTTCTGAAAATTGTTTACTTCACTCTTACTATCTCCAAGAAACATGTTTTCTTTATCTATGTATTTTTGGCAATGTATACTTCAAAATAAGTTTTGAAAATTTGCATATCTGTGTATTGTATCTGTAGTCGTTATCTATAAGTTAACATGGCTACCATAATTGTGTTAGGTATAAAGAGTATTATAATAATAATAATAATAGTAATTTAAATCATAGAGCTCTGTTAACAAACATGATGTATACTCAAGGCGCTGTGATAACATTACACACATAAACACTTTAGTGATAAACTAATCTGAAAAAGTTTTGAACCGATATGTCATAATGTTGGTGTGGTAGAAATAACGTGTGCAAACGTTTTACCAGACAGACAGACAGAGGGATTTGATATAAGCTTTGTAATTAGAACTTAAGACTTACAAATTAGTTCTGCTGAGTGAAAGGGAATTCTGTGTTGAATGTAATGACATACTTAGACATATGTCATCCGATCGGCGCATGTATGTTGTTTTGGGACTTCCTGTTTCTTGGAAATATTTTCTGACAAAGTAGTTACATATATAAAATCCTAAATCAGTTTTGGAGAATCGAACCCGTCCCGTCCACCTAAAGATGCTCCTAAGCTTGCGATGAACAATAAACAATCACAATGCATGATGAAGTTTACTTGGATCATTCAGCCTGAATACAATACTTACAAGGTGGCTGAGTGATAAAACGCTTGTCTTCCTAACCAAGGCGCATTCGGTTCGAATCCCGGTGAGGACTGGGATTTTGAATTTTGTGATTTTTAGGACGCTCCTGAGTCCACCCAACTCTAATGGGAACCTGACAATAGTTGGGGAAAGTAAAGGCGGTTGGTCGTTGTGCTGGCCACATGACACTCTAGTGGGCGATAGACATAGATTACCATTATATTATCTGCCCTATAGATAGCTGTAAAAACAGTATGGTGTGAGCAGTTATGATGGCTGACCAGCGACTTTGACTTTTCAGTGATCTGGTGTTTTACATTCTCGTTCTAGCGTGCACCGAATTGAAACTTAGGGACTTACTGGGCTGTCTATCGGCTATGAACTTCAAAGTATCGGCTATGAACTTCAAAGTATCGGCTATGAACTTCAAAGTATCGGCTATGAACTTCAAAGTATCGGCTATAAACTTCAAAGTATCGGCTATGAACTTCAAAGTATCGGCTATGAACTTCAAAGTATCGGCTATGAACTTCAAAGTATCAGCTATGAACATCAAAGTATCGGCTATGAACTTCAAAGTATCGGCTATGAACTTCAAAGTATCGGCTATGAACTTCAAAGTATCAGCTATGAACTTCAAAGTATCGGCTATGAACTTCAAAGTATCGGCTATGAACTTCAAAGTATCGGCTATGAACTTCAAAGTATCGGCTATGATATCTTGTGGCGATTATTTGTAACAAGGAGGAGAATCTTTCTTAATGAAATTATGTGTAAAAGCCAGGTGGTGTTGTATTAATTTTGCAACTTGGTTATGACGACCTAGGTAAGCAGATTCTAGAATGTGGCAGTTGTTTGCGAATTGCGGTTGTCAGGTTGTGAATGTGTCAAAATCGGTTCTTAGTGAGCACCTTGGAGGTAAAATGAACCTGTGTACAAATTTTCATGTCATTCTGTACGACAGCTCAAGAGATCTATTTATTAGTGAGTGATAATTTTGCGTTTACATAGTAGATATTTATATACTATTATATCTACATTGAACTACAGTTGGTTCCTAACAAAGTAAAGAAATTAAGAAGTCTAGCTTAAAACGCTGCTTATTAGTTGTTTTAAATAGCCATCGACTTATAGACATACCAAATGCAATCTCTTTTAAAATGAAAGTAAACATATCATGAGAAATTTTAGTAGATTGTTTTACAGACAATACATTACTTAATAATACAAATAATACTTAATAATACAAATAATACTTAATAATACAAATATTGTTTTAACTTTATTTTAGGAAGGAAATCTTTTTGCGTAAATGCTATAAAAATGCACAAAAAAAAGTATTCACCATTTTTTAATATTAATAGTGAAAAGGAAAAATAGTGAGAAAATGAGGCGCGGTGGCTGAGCGGTAAAGCGCTTGGCTTCCGAACCGGCGACCGGGAATCGAATCCTGGTGACGACTGGGATTTTTTTATTTTGTGATCTTGGGGCGCCTCTGAGTCCACCCAGCTCTAATGGGTACCTGACGTTAGGTGGGCCAAATGTAAAGGCGGTTGGTAGCTGTGCTGGCCACATGACACCCTTGTTAACCGTAGGCTAACAAAAACAGATGACAAATCATCTGCCCTATAGACCACAAGGCCTGAAAGGGGAATTTTACTTTTTTAATGAGAAAAAATGCTTGCATACAGATGCGTAGCTAGGGTGGGGGCGAGAGGGGAGAACTTGAAAATCCCCCCCGGGCCTTAGAATTAGCGCGGGGCCCATGAAAGTGCAGGCCCCACTGCGACTGCATAGGTTGCAGTGGCATAAGGCCGGCCCAGGTTAATGTTTATAAACTAATTAAATTTTAAAACCGGGGCATAAATCAAATGTATTAGTAACTTACTTGGGAGCATGGTGGCTGAGTGGGTAAAGCGCTTGGTTTCCGAACCAGGTACCTTTGTTTGAATCTCGGTGAAGCCTGGTATTTTTTGAATTTCGGAATTTTTAGGACGACCCAACTCTAATGGGTATTTAACTTTAATTGGGGAAATTAAAAGTCGATTGGTCTTGTTGCTGGTCACATAACATTCTCATAAGATTCGGCAATAGAAACAGATTAGCTTTACATCGTCTGTCCCTATCGAAAAAAAAAAATAAAGGCGGTTGGTCGTTGTGCTGGCCACATGACACCCTCATTAACCCGTTTGGTCAAAAAGACAGATGACCTTATCATCTGCTCTACAGATTGCAAAGTCTGAAAGTGGAAATTTGCATTTTACGTTGGCTACTCACATAATTGTGCCATACGTTTTAAAATCCATCTTTTTGATATTTATTTCTATCTTGAAATCTCCGTTCTTCCCCCTTCATGGCTTGTCTCACAGTCTATTATTAATCCACTGATGACCTGTCCACTATATGTCCACTAAATGTCTTCTGCATAACCACTACATCTACTGACAATAAGTTGTCAGGGCCAAATATTTCACCCCCGGCAGCCATGTTCCCGACAGACTTCTTTGAGAACTACCGACTAAGGAAGACTTATATCAACATTAACCGACGGACCCTCTACCAATTATCGACTATCTGCCAGGTTCTTGATATCCAGTGTAATAGGATTACATTTGCCCTGGAAACTTCTGGTATTTGATGGAACATTAAGAAGGCTCTCTGGTGTCAATTTTATTTAAAGTACGTAAGACTTAATAGAAAAGAAAATTAAAATTTGTATTTGCTTCTTGGACTTTTCTCATTCAATACGTGGTGCAACAAATTATAAAGCTAAAAGTTAGAAGTGCAAATGTTCACTTTTCATTTGTTCGAAATGCTTTTAAGGTGTTGTCATGACGTCACTATAGGTCATAGCGGCACACGTTATCACTGATATATATATAGAAATAATTAGAAATGGGGTTTATGCTTGCAGTACATATGTATGTGGACAGGATGAATGTTTAATTTGAATGAGTTTTGGAGACATGAAATGCTTTTATTGGAATCTAAGTGTGGGAATGTTTAAAACAAGCACGTGACTAAATTGTTTTATTTCGTAAAGAAAGATGTTTAGAATTTGCTGTTTGAAAGTGTTCTGTCACTTTCTCTCTCTCTCTCTCAATCTCACTCTCTCTCACTCTCTCTCACTCTCTCACTCACTCTCTCTCTCTCACTCTCTCTCTCACTCTCTCTCTCTCTCACTCTCTCTCTCTCAATCTCTCTCTCTCACTCTCTCTCTCTCACTCTCTCTCTCTCACTCTCTACCTCTCTCCCTCTCACTCTCACTATCTCACCCTCTCTTTCTCTCACTCTCTCTCTCTCTCACTCTCTCTCACTCTCTCTCTCTCTCTCTCTCTCTCTCTCACACACACACTCTCTCTCTCTCTAATTTCCTTTCTCTTTCATATTCTCTTTTCTCTTTCTCGATCCTTCTCTCTTTTTTTCTCTCCTCTCATATTCTCTCTTTCTCACTTCTCTCTATTTCGCCAGTCTTTTCCAAATATTTCTTTGTCCATCTCTCTCTCTTTTTTTCTGTCTCTCTCTCTCTTTATCACCATGTATTCTTTTCTCTTCTTTCTTTCCTTATATTGTTCTTTCTTTGCCTTTCTTTCTCTCTCTTTCCATATTTGTATCTTGTTCTCTTTTTTTTCCACGCCTCACTTTTTCTTTCTCTCTCTCTATCTCTATCCCTCTCTCAGTCCACAGCTTATACACGATAACGTTATTACATTCTCTTATTTGTAAATTATAAGTTAGAAAGTAATAGTTTGAAGCTTACATTTTTAAAGTGTATAATAAAAATGCAGTGCTGGATTAAATAAGCTCCTGGCACGTTAAGCATGTGGTCCGAGCATCATGTGGTCCGAGCATCATGTGGTCCGAGCATCACAAGGAAATGGAACATCAAAATTCATAGCGGATCGGACCTCATTCGCCAAAATGAAATGGAACTTGATAACCATTGATAAAACAACGAAAAAGACAAACACAATCATGTGACATCCGTTGTTGATTTGAATTAGGTCATAAGTTGTATAGAAGAGATAGGGAAGCACGTGGCTCAATGTTGTTTGTTTAAGGTTGATGAATGAGGTCCATCCGTCCATCCCAGTGTCGCTACAAGCCCGTGTCACTACAAGTCCATTCAGATCTCTCCTGGGCCCTTCGTCTCCACGCCCGAACCCTCAAGCTGTTGTAGATCTGCCTCCACATCATCAATCAATCCATTGCATTCGGGGTCTGCCTTTGGGTTGCCTGCCTTTTGTTTTTTGCCGGTATACAATTTTCGCTCCTCCGTTCTATGACTTTCTTTCGAGGTGACCTGCCCAACGTAGTCTGTTCTCTGACTTTCTTTCGCGGTGACCTGCCCAACGTAGTCTGTTCTCTGACTTTCTTTCGAGGTGACCTGCCCAACGTAGTCTGTTCTCTGACTTTCTTTCGAGGTGACCTGCCCAACGTAGTCTGTTCTCTGACTTTCTTTCGCGGTGACCTGCCCAACGTAGTCTGTTCTCTGACTTTCTTTCGAGGTGACCTGCCCAACGTAGTCTGTTCTCTGACTTTCTTTCGCGGTGACCTGCCCAACGTAGTCTGTTCTCTGACTTTCTTTCGAGGTGACCTGCCCAACGTAGTCTGTTCTCTGACTTTCTTTCGCGGTGACCTGCCCAACGTAGTCTGTTCTTTGACTTTCTTAAGAGGTTACCTGCCCAACGTAGTCTGTTCTTTGACTTTCTTAAGAGGTTACCTGCCCAATCTCCTAATCAGACTTTCTGTAAACACTGCTAAACACAACACAGCACATCTAACACATCAAGAACTTGACGACAAGGCTCCAAATAATCTTGTGCTTTAATAATTGTCAATTAAAACAGCCAAAATGACACAATTGGCAATACATCAACACTAAAAAATGTTATACTGTACATCACCGTACTAAACTAATAAAAACTACTGTCTCTGTCTCTTCCTGGACTCGTACATTCACTTCAGGACTCCACCAGGACCGACTTCATGGCAGACTAACAGTCATAGTCTACTCGCTGTCCTGTCTTAAACTGCACTGCCTTACACACACTGTGTCTCTGGTCCACGCAGGCTTGTGATCAGATGACCATAACCCGGGTCCTATTCACGTGCAAAGTTCATGCCAGTACTGTCCCTTGCCCTTCGATATAGCACGCTAAACCGTATTACTGGTCTGTGTCACATATGTCCGCTGATCACACACTGCTAACCCTATTGCGTCGCAATTTGGGTTACAACACTATGTTAGAACTAGACCATTCTAGAAAGATCTATAAAAATTATGTATATGACCTTCAATAAACGCACCTGCTTATCAATCACCCCATTCCCTATAAAACGCGTAGCTTCATATCTTCTGATGCCGCAACGGCTTAAATCCGGCTATAAAACACGTTTTAATGTCTTGTTTTTGACAATGTCCCTCCACGAGGGCGTCATTTATTCCGAAGGCCCCCCCCTCCACATTTTATTCCCTGCAATTTAGTGTGACATCTCTGATGACCAGGTCATCTGCTCGTGTCAACAAGAATCTATTACTACGGGATTAGTCTGTACATCTCCAGGAAGTTTCATTGCATCATGAGATATTCAAAAAAGTGAAGTATTTGGTGTATCCGGTGTACAGAATACGGAAGTTGTGCTAAAATATGTTAAAGTTTATACTAATTTATATTTTAAATTTTTTTTTTACTGCTGAATCATTTTGTCTAACTCTTCCGGTTTTAACACTAAGTAATAATTATTACTGTGGCCATATAATAATAATAATAATAATAATACCTGCCTAGGAAGGATGGAGGTCGTGGATTGCAGAACAGCTTCAAACTGTGTAAGAGGCAAGTCTTAAAAATACAATCAAAACTGCAAGCCTCTAGCAATGAATTAGTTTCCTTCCTACGCAAATACGACTCCGAAGTAACCCCTCTGAACCCACACAATGTTTATGTTAATATCGGTTTGGACGACGTAGGGCATGAGATTCACCAATGAGAACAAAAAACACTCCCCGGAAAATTCCCGGCTTTATTAGATGGGGACAACATTGACAAGGCTGCTTCCTTAACATGGCTCAAAGCAGGTCATCTCTAACCTGAAACTGAAGGCTTTGTCACAGCAATACAGGACAGAGTAATTAGGACAAAAAATTCAATGTTTTTGACAAATATCGAAAATGTGGAAATGTGGGTGAGTCAATTGAACACATTATGGCAGGCTGTTCTCCCCTATTAGAATCAGCCTACATTGGTCGCCATAATCAAGCTGAAAAGGTAATACACCAACATTTGGCTTTGACGCACAATTTGATCGGTAAGGACACTCCTCCTTATTACAAATACTCACCACAAGACGTTCTCGAGTCTATGGATCATCTACTGTACTGGGATAGGCCTATTTTGACTGACAAAACGGTAGATTTTAATCGCCCTATCTGCTGCTCATTGATAAAGAAAAAAGAAAAAAGCCGCTACCATTATTGACATCGCCGTACCACTATCTCATAATTTAAAAAAAAAAAACTGAGCTGGAGAAAGAACGAAAATATGGCAACATAGGCTTGGAGATTAAGCGTTTATGGAAATTATCTAAAATAACAATACACCCCATTGTCATATCAACCGAGGGGATAATAACAACTGACCTCACAGATGCCTTCAAGGCCCTTAACATTCCTAGGAACATTCTCGTTGCCTGTCAGAGGGCGGGACTGCTGCAGGCCGGCCACATCACCAGAAAATTCCTCAGTGGAGACTGATAAAGGGACCACGATGAATTTTGTTTCTCTTTAACGAAACTCGACCGTGGCACCCCCATGAGAATGAATACTCGTTCGTTTCTAACATGATAATAATAATAATTTAACTTTCAGAGCGCTCTCTACAAACTGGATGTAGGCTCAAGGGGCTGTGATACCATTGCAAACATCATCTGAAAAAAAACTGTGGAACAGATAGGTCTTAATGTTCTTTTTGAATGTAGTAAAGCATGCAGTTTTCTGAGGTCAGTAGGGAGTGAGTTCCAAACTCACGTCTTAGGAGCTTGCAAAGACCTTTCTTCAGGGAACAGTTCCAGGAATAAGAAGAAGAGGCAGACAGAGAAAGCGATGGGAAGACAGCATAAAAGAATGGACGGGGCCTGTCGTTCTATCCTAGGCAACAGACAGAGGGGAATAGAGAATGAAGGTCAACAAATCTTATGTGGCGCCCCAACGATCCAACATAAGAGATAGTTGATGGTGGTGATGGTAGCGAAAGGTAAAGGTGAATACTTATTATTTAATTGACAAACAGTTATCTTTCAATATATATAAAAATTTGAAAATCTGATAAATTTCCACTTTTTATCTAAATCAGAATCTAGTGTTTATTCTGGTTTCATTATAGCACCTCAAGATTTCTTTTTTTTTTTAAATCTCTTTCTCTTCTTTGTTTTTCTTGCTTTACTTTATTGTTTAATAGAAATGCATCTTAAACATTAAAATGTAAACAAAGGGGAGTTTACTGTCATTAATTCAAGCATGCAAATCACCAACAGTGATTATTTTTACAAAACTTATACCAACTCACTCTGCCTGTCTGCCTGCCTGGTAAAAAATTTGTACACGTTATTTCTCCCACACCAAATTTCTGATCAGGCTGAAATTTTTGCACAACTATTTCTTTTACCTGACAATGCAAGAATAAATTCAAAACATTAAGCAATTAGTTAATCAACGTTTGGTATTTAATTTGCCTGGCTTCGTTGAAGACGGCGGGGACCCTATTGGATGTAATTAAATGATCTTCAGGTTCATGTGACTTTATTTCCGGCACACAAAAAAAAATGTCTGCGGTTACATTCTATGTTATGTGTATTTGTTTGTTGGAGTGTGTGTTTATAAAACTGAGAGATTTGCGATTAAACAAAAATTATAATCCTTTTCGTTTATCATGGATGACTTTTAAATAAATATTATGATCTATGCTTCGAGAAGACTGCTGTAATAGACCCACTAAAACAACATGAGCTTCAATATACACAATGATTTTATTAGAGTCTCTATTTATGTGCTTTACTCCAGCCACTTGTTCTCTAAAACTGACCTCCTTTTACACACAGTGCTGACACACTGCTGTTCACTCAACCATGTACACTCAAGTTCCGCTGGTCATTTCATACACAGGCACACACACACACTGCACTACCAGCCACTCAAAACACATACACTTACTATCATTTGTGTACCTGATCTGAGTAATTTATTGTGAACTGTTGAGTGATTTGTCCAGATCTAATAGAATCCCGCCAAACTCATTTTGTTGTGTGTTTGTTTAAAAGAACAGCGTAAAAGAATACTTTTCCTTTTAAAAAATCGATTTTTTTTTTTAATTTAGAGATTTTTTGTTTGTTTGTAATGATCTCTCTGATTATCTCCCCTGGCCTGAAATCTGAGCTATCAGCCCTCCCCGCTCTGTGCACAGCAATCAAGTTCAATCTTGAGATCAAATTGTTGATTGTGATCAGTGTGGACGTCACAGATGTTTGCTTCGTTCTAAGGGACACTTTTAGGTTGAATGTAATAGCCTCCCTTGTTTCTATGCAAAACATCATTCACCACAGATCTTTGTATGGATATTCCATAGACTATATATATAGGACACGAAGGACATATTCAAAGAGGCAAAACTAAAACAAAGCTACAGAATAAAATACAATTATTTTAATTTGAACGACACCAGATATTGACATGTGTAAAAAAATTCACACTTAATTGTAGTCAAATGGAATGTAAAGACAAAGATTACTTGTTATCCCCCCCCCCTCCCCTTTTTTTTTCTGAGCTATGCTCTCTGTCGAAGCGAAAGTTAGGTGGGGTAACTCTAGTCCGACTTGCACAGATAAAAGAGTTATCGTTCCATAATTTTTTCATCTAGGGTTAGAAAGTCGACGTGCGTGCGTGGTGTCCCGCATGGTTGTGCGACGTAGAGAATTATATATACAGATATTTTAAAACCTCTATCTCTTCCTTTTTTTTTTAACTTTACATTCTTTATTTCGCTCCATCCTTTCTCTACATCGCTTTCTCTTTTTGTTCCTCCCTTAATTTAATTTAAATCTTATAAATGACTTTTGAATGTATACACCACCTTCAAAAATCCAAATGTAAACAAAACGCAGATTACTTAGACCAGTGGTTCCCAAACTTTTTGGTCTCGTAGACCCCTTAGAAGTCTTCATAGACCCCCCTGGGGGTCTATATAGATCACTTTGGGAATCACTGACTTTGACGTAGATCCTCCCACGCCGTTCGACCCGAGAGTAATCGTCTTAGAAGGCCTCAACTCATGCAACGTCACAACCTATGGGCTGTGGAGACCAATAGCTAGTTGCCACGTCACAGGTCTATACAGCGAAGCAACGAGCTATTGTACTGCACTGCCCATTAGGTTGGAAGGACAGTGTTGAGGCCGACTGTAACAATTGGTCTCGGTTGGATGCATTAGGGGGTAAGCTGTCTCCATAGAAATGTGTCATTGGCAACGTCTGCAGCCTCTTCCCACCTAATGTTTACTGCCCCGAAGTCCTTCTTAAAGCTAAGTGATACCAGGACGTCCCTGTCTGCGCCTTCCTCTAATTGGCCCAACTCTGTGATTAAATTATGAATATTCTCATTATATGAAACATAAATTCTCCTCGAGCATTCTGTGCCCTCTAGCGTTGATGGCCGACAACTCAACGGAAGACCAACTGGACAGTTATGGAAGGCCATTCAACTGGATGCTAATGGAAGGAATCAGCTAATACATAATTGATTGATTGGTTGAACCAGCTAAATGCTAAGTACATTAATCGATCTTCATTATCTCGCGGCCACTTAAATGGGCGTTTTAGACATTGCTTATTTATAATAGATCAGTTGTTCACTTAACTCGAAACGCATCGTCCGTCTAATGTTTTAGTATTTTGTATTTTTTTAAATAGCTATTTATAATAAAAATGTTCGCTTTGAAAAAAAGCAAAACGAAAGATGATTCAGATGGACTATATAACGGTCTTTTCCCAGAGATGTACAATTTATTTTAATGCTCAAACATTTTTTTCTTTTATACCAATTTTAAATTCAAATTACGATTATTATTTCTATTCTAAGCTAGGACATTCTAGAAAATCTGGAAATTCTTTGGTTGCTTAGCCAATCATTTCGTTCGATACTTGATTGAAACAGAATCTGGCCAGGTTTAGTCGCTTAGCCAATCATTTCGTTCGATACTTGATTGAAACAGAATCTGGCCAGGTTTAGTCCTTTAGCCAATCATTTCGTTCAATACATTTTCAGTGAAAATGTTACGAGACTATTAGTATCGTCTTTAAGTAGGAGTTAGAGCAGAGAGGGAAAGAGGTATTAAGGTTGGTGGCGATCATGGTTGAACCCCCCCCCAAAAAAAAAAAAATGAAAATCCCCCCCCCCCCCCCCGCGCAGGGGGGGATAGGAATTAAGTGACTGGTTTTTTGCTTTGATGTTGTTTATTTTAGTTGAGATTTTAATACTAAACCATCACTTGCACCAGCGCAGTCAAGGTTGATTTGAGTTTAAAACCCCCCTACCAGGGAGTTTTGCAGTCAAAACCCCCTCTTCTATAAAACAAAACCCAAAAAAAATGCAAACGACAATTTTAAATTTTAATTTTAAAACCTCCTCCGAAATCTACGATAAAAACCCCTCTTCCAAATAAGACTATCCATACATCAGTCACCAGATTCTATGAATGTAGCCAAGAGACGTTTTGTGTTTACCCCCCCCCCCCAATCCAGCGGGGTTTGCAGGTAAAAACCACCTCTTCAATATAAAAAAATCAAATTACACACCCACCCAAACTTCTATGAGTGTAGCCAAAGGGAACCTTTAGTGCCCCCCCCCCTCTTTTTCAGCGGGGTTTGAAGCTAAAAAAATACCTCTTCAATACAAAACAAAAGAAAAGTATACACTCAAGATGCTATGATCGTAGCGAAAATGGGTTTTGAGTTTAAAACCCCCATCAGCGGGTTTGAATTTTAAAAAATACCTCTTCAATATAAAAAAAAGCATATTACGAACTAAAATTGCTATGAGCGTAGCCAAAGGGGGTTTTGAGTTTAACCCCCGTTAAGCGGGGGTTTGAAGCTAAAAATACCTCTTTAATATAAAAAAAAGCAAATTACACGCTCAAAATTCTATGAGCGTAGCAAGCCAAGGGGGGATTTGAGTTAAAACCCACTTCCCCAGAGGGCTTTTTTAAAGTTTAAAACCCCTCCAGATGGTTTGGAGTTTAATACTCCCATACAGAGAGTTTTCAGGTTAAAAACTTCTCTATTCATTGTTATTCTAAAGCAAACTGCAGTCACCAAATTCTATGGGCGTAGCTAAGGGGTTTTGCTATTTAAAAAAAAAACAGAGAGATTTTTTAGTTTAAACCCCCAACAAAGGATCTTGACGATAAAACTTCCCTTTTCGATATAAATTTAAAATCTAAACTACAGTCACCTAATTCCAAGAGCGTTGCCAAGAGAGGTTACAAATTTCTACCAGTGGCTGGGCTCTCATTAATAAAGTGCTGTGATTATTCATTTGCCGAAATTGAAAAAGACTAGATGTGGCTCAACAAAGATGGCTAAGACGGATTTTAGAAGTCAGTTATAGAGATCGGGTCTCAATCATGGAAATCCTATGCCGAACTAGGAGTCGACCCCTTGGCCCTTAGTAAGGTTGTGACAGAGCGTCACATGAGGTTTGCGAAACATGTTGTTCGATAAAATGAATTACCCATAATAAGAGTTGAGATGTCATGGAGGCCAATACGAAAAAAGCGCAAACAGGGACATCCTAGTACAACTTGGCGCCACACTTTCATGGAGCACATAAGTATTTTGAAATAAAACTTTTAATAGCAGGATAATGCACTGTAGATACATCAGAATATGCATTTTGTTGGCTTCCAATACCGTAAATAGTGCTGCGCCCCGGGCTAGGTGAGTTCACAGCGCTCCCCCAGACCTCCTTGCTGTGAATGGCTGGGAGTTAACAATTTTTCCACTAA
This sequence comes from Biomphalaria sudanica, assembly GCA_036873155.1. Classification (NCBI taxonomy): domain Eukaryota; kingdom Metazoa; phylum Mollusca; class Gastropoda; family Planorbidae; genus Biomphalaria; species Biomphalaria sudanica. The sequence goes on from JAZGLO010003539.1 coordinate 40,999, forward strand.
CTCCAGGAAGAACCTTTTGTAGGATACAATAAACGTCTTCCGAAAGAATGAAGGGTCAAATGTAATAAACATTAATTGTGTACACACACACACATACACGCACGCACATACACGCACATAGCCTATAAATATATTTGAGAGGGTGGGGAATAAGAAAAAATCCCCTACCCCCCTCCGAAAAAAAATCCTGGCTACGCCCATGGTAGTGATAATCCATAAGTGAGTCTTTTTAGTAGCTAGAAAGTCAAGTTTAAATCTAATCGTGTGATTTGTTATAAATGATTATTCACAGTTGACATCAATAATAAAATCATTAAATTAGAAACCCTTCAGGACAGAATACTAAAAAGTCATAATAATATAACAAGGCAAAAAAACACTAAATCACAATCTACAAATTCAAAAATACAGCCTAATAAAATACCCAGAAAGACCCAAAGATGAAAGCGCTTTCCATATTTCATATGCTGGGATAACTTTCTACAAGTGCTCCTTTTTCCCTAGTGCCATTAACGCCATTAACGCGTGGAACATGTTGCCTGAATCAGACATGAAAACTTCTGTATTTACGTTTCTAGTAAACATACATAAGTCATGGGTAAGCATAAGTCATGGGTAAGCATAAGTCATGGCTAAGCATAAGTCATGGGTAAGCATAAGTCATGGGTAAGCGCCGAACGTAGTATTATCTTTTATACTTATAAGTTTCATATCAAAGTTGGTAACAAACTCTTTCGCTCAGTTGACTGTCTTGCCATTTTAACATTCGGAATAGCCGTGAGACGTCAACATTCTTTGACTTAGATTAAATCCAATAGAGTCGCTCATCAAACTGTGTTAGCAGGGGCGTTGCTGTCCAGAGGTGTGGGAAATGAAAGAACGATTGAGATCAGGAGGCGCTAACAACTTATGTGCTAGGTCAAAAGAAGACATTACGTGTACTAATAGAATTCTCTCAGATACTCCCCCTCGCGTATAAAAGCATCTACAACTATGCTAGAAGTAGGCTAACCTTCTGTACAACTAAGTACTACTAGATGACTAAAGTATTACTAGGTGTTATGTAGTGTGTGTGTGTGTGTGTGTGTGATGGTGACTTTGGGAAGAAGTTAGCGATTGTTTGCGAATGATGCAACATAGGTGGCAATGTCGTCACTCGTCCTAGTTAGAAAAGACCACTCCAGAACGTGAGACCTAAAAGGCTTGTTATTGTAGTGAGATAGATTTTGTTTAAAAAAATATTACGTAAGTCTAGTACATTTATTTCATCTCATATCAACTTGATTTTGTCTATATTATAATAAAAGTTATATTTAGTCTTGTTCACAAAGAAGTTATTCAATTTCTTTCAAGTTTAATTAGTGAAGATATATTACGCTTATAGTGGTTTAGTTGTCTACCAGCAGTGTGGTGCTACAAGTCAACGGCCGTCAACAAAGTTTGGTCACGTTCCATGGATGTGACGGAATCTGGGCTACACGAATATCAAAGTTTGACTATCAATGTCAGATAGAGGTCAAGGCGAGTACATTGTGCCAGGGGCTATGTGGACATTAGTGTTTGATAGGGCCGTCACAGATGAGCAATGCAAATGGAGCGTAGCCTAGCAACGCCCAGCGGAACAGAAACCAGCCTTCTGATGGCAGCACAGGGCAATAATGTATCATTCATCGTTATCTGTTTTGTTTTTTAAATATAAATATTATAAGCAGAGACAAAAAAGAGAAACTAGTCTAGAGAGAGATCAGTTTAGACCAGTGGTTCTAAACTTTTCATTTGTGATACCCAATCCTTCATTCAGCTAACTGCGTAATGGCTCCTGCCTCCAGTGTTTTATTGCATTCCTGAGCTCCACGGGATAGAGAGAAAGAGAGAGAGAGAGAGAGAAACAATGTGTAAAAAAAGAGAAAGAATAAAAGAGAGCGTGTGAAAAGAGAGCATAGAGAAGAGAGAGAGAGAAAAGAGAGAGAAAAGAGAGAGAAAGAGGGAGAGTGAAAGATAAAGAGAGTAAGAAAGATAGATATACTGTATAGAGAGAGAGACTAAAAGAGTTAGAGAGAAGAAGGAGAGTGAAAGAGAGAGATGATAAGGGGGTAGATAGATAGATAGATAGATAGAGAGAGAGAGAGAGAGAGATATAAAGAGAGAAAGAGAGAAAAAAGAGAAAAAGAAAGAGAGAGAGAAAGCGAGAGAGAAAGTAAAAAAAAGAGAGGGAGAGGTGGAAAAAGAGATAGAAATATAGATAGAAAAGAGAGGTCCGGGTTCGAATTTCGGTGAAAAAGTTTTTCTATTTCGGGTTTTTAGATACCCGGAGTCTACCCAACTGTAAAGGGTACCTGACTTTAATAGAGAAAAGTAAAGTCGATGCAAACTCGACAGACGGACGGACAGACAGTCGGTGAGACCACTGCTAATTCCCCTTACGTGGGCCTCTAAAAAATAAACAAAAATTCAAGAAACAAAAAGTTATTTTGTCCAAAAGAGTAAATGACTCACTTCTATTTGTTGTCTCCCCTTAATACGCCAGATAACTCTATGTCGATTACATTCTCAGAGTCTCAGTTACCGTTCTTTTTTTTTTTTTTTTAACTTTACACTTCTTGCCTCCCTTCCATTTAATTTCAATGTGCTTGTCTTTTTGGTAACGTTGTCTCATTTCGTGCAGTAGTAATTTACCCCCAGCAATGATTGATCAATTTAAGAGTACTACATCTTAAAACAACATAATTAAATCTATTTATATCTAACAGTGCAACGCTCTTTTGTTTTTTGGTTCGAAAAAGGGAGATAATTTGATTGAAATTTTTTTTTTTATTTGGACCTAAGACATTTTAGTCATAATTAAACTTTCCTTTTAAACAAGTAAAATATTAAAATACTTTTTAAAAATAATTATGCTTATTTGGGTTAAACTGCATCAATTATTTTGAATCAATCATGTAATTAAATTAGAGTAGATATAGAAATTGACTAACAATAATGAATTTGTGCGATTGGAAATAGTTGCATGACTTGTTTTTGTTAAACGTAAGGCTACATGACATACATACTCGGTGCACTATGGTCCAACTACTGTCGTAGACAGGGCCGGTCCTACAGATGGCGGGGCCCTATGCGAAACGGATTGCGCGGGGCCTAATTTGGGTTGTGATAAGGATAATAAGTGAAAATTATGATTTCGTATTAGAAAATAAATTCGTCTTTGCATTTTATTCATACTTTACTAAGTACAAAATCTCTGTCAAATTAACTTTACGAGCCATCTACAGTAGATAGTAGTTGTCCAACAAAAGCCGATAAATAAACATTCAGATCTGCCTTTTAGATTGACTATCGACTCGCAAAGTATCGCTTTTGTTTTTGTTTTATTATATAAGAGGTCGAGATCGATTTAGATCTATATTTGTAGGCCAGTGACTATTGAAGTAAATTAAGTATTTGAACTTCTTGTTTTGGCTAAAATTCGGCTTATTAGTACATTTTTATTAAATGAAAGCTGACAATGTCTTTTTTAATCGCGATTAGGATTGGCGTTTTTCATATTGAATAACACATCGAAATGACAATTTTGTCTGTTTTAAGATTTGCATCAAATTTCAGAAGATTGTAATAATTTCAGGACATTTTCATGACTTTTTCTTATATTTTATAATTTCAGGAGAATTCCAAGAACCCTTTAATAATAAATTAAAATGGTTTAATTTAATAATTTACACCTAGAATTCACATCGCGCGGGGCCTATGAAAGTGCGGGGCCCACTGCGGCCGCATAGGTTGCAGTGGCCTAAGACCGGCCCTGTTCGTAGTGGGGAGATGTATCTGGGTAAAGACTCCATTGCTGTTCCTTCATAAGCAATAAAAACAAAAGCTGCTTGAGTCTAGATTCGAACTCAACCCTTCACGATTCGCCGACACTGACCTATCCAAGAACTTATACAACGGTAGGTTTCATAGTCTAGTGTTAATTTTACAATTTTATCAAACGACTTAATTTTCAGGACAAGGCTTATCTGCCCATAGTTAAGTAGGCCCTACTGTCTCTATTTCAAAACATAATTAATTAATTACGACTAATTGATTAGTATTTTTTTTTCATTGATTCATGTATTGTGAGAGTGATTGAGCTGATATAAGCTTTGTTAATAGTTGGCTATCTATTGTTTGTCACCATAGATAAAAATCGTAATTTGTCATTACGACATTTAACGACAAATAATCATCTTTTTGGTCGACTTACAAATTGTGCAGCTAAGGCTTATTAGACGTTTATAGTTTGTATTTATGGATAAGAATATTTGGTCAGCTATTTTTTATACAAATTTGAAAGCTACAAAGTAAAAACTAGTTATGTCATTAGGTTCACTCAAAGATCTGTCCAGTAATCCATACTGTGCCCTGACTTTGAACTTACGTCACCTTAGTAGCCCCAGGGACTAGTAGATTTGTCTGGACAAAAGTCAGCTCAAAAGACTGGGTTGGCTTTGACCTAAGGTCGTCGCGATTATGAAAGATAAACCAGGAAGTGCTTACATGACTCTTAAGCTGTGTAACACTAAATCATCCAGTCCAGCATTTCGTTTTGAACTCAACTTCCTGTCTCAGAATGATGTCATGTTCAGTGTTTCGGGTTTGAGATTAAGAAAGCTGTAAAACTTGTGGGCGTTACCATATGGATGGACTAATGAATAATTCAGTCACTCTCACATTATTTTTACAGCATTGAGTAAATATTTAAATACCTAGAAAAATCTATCCCACGAAACATTAATTTAAAAAATTGTTACAATTGGTTAATTATTTTGAGCGATTAAGCACAAAACCCTTTAACGAGGCTTGTAACTAACAAATCAGATATTTTTAATACGCCATCTTGGTTGGTAACAACAATTTCAAAGGATATTACTGAGTTGTCTCGTGGCCATTCGTTACAACAGGCCTGAACACTGACCTGCAACGTCACAACCTGTGGGCAGTTAAGACCAATAGCTGGTTGCCATTAAATATGAAATCCTTCACCTTAGTGACTTAGTCTGTTGGATCGTTGGGGCACCACACAAGATCAGTTGACCGTCCTTCTCCGTCCTTCTCCATCCCTCTGTCTTTTGTTTTGGACAGAATTTCCCTCAATGGCAAACCCGTCCATTCCTTTATGTTCTCTTATTATTTTAAACCCACACGTTTGATGTCTTTTTTTTTAATAACAAGGGAAGTAATTTTGTTCAATGTTAATCTTATTTGTTGGCAGTGGGCCACAGAAACATATGACGTTTACATCATCTGCCCTTTAGATCGCATGGTCTGAAAGGGGAACTTTACTTTAAAAAAAAATCTTACTCAGTACTTTTTCCTAGACTTCCTGGGAGCTTATTGATTCAATACTTTCTTACAGGGCCGGATTTTTTAAAGCAGCGCAGGCGGAACTACATCCCCGGGGCCTCCACAAAAGTTCTGCCCCGCGGCCTCCACATGCTTAAATCAGGCCCTGCTTTCTTAGGATGTAATAGCATCAAAATAATTATATTTCCTATCTACATATTGCAAAGCAGCAACAACAGATTGCGGCAGCAAATTAAGATTCAACAAAAGTACTACTAATTCACAGTACAACTGACTATCATCAATCATTAGCTAAGTGCTCAGCTGCAAGCGCTTATGTAGATTTGAAGCGTCGCGGTTCTCTACTGTAATGCGCGCATGATATCAGATTGGGTGATATGCTAATACCAGCATTAGTTTGAATCTGTTTGTTTACGACTCCCCCCCCCCCAACCTCTCTACCCCAGAGATGGACAGACAACTCCTGCAACAGTCAGGGTCAAAATCACCCAAACGTAAAAATTACTTGTAATTTTATTTTTACAAATCTTATATTAACTCTGTCTGTCTGTCTGTCAGATTCCTGATTCCATTTCGCTGCTTTACAACACGTGATAGTTCGGCATGCAAAAATTGATATGCATTTGATTTGGTGTTATGCCAGGACATTCCCCTGTTATCAGTTTACGCTTGGCTGGCTTGGACATGTTCACAAAATGCCACAAGATCAACTTCCAATATACATTTTCTATGGTGATCTAACAGAAGGTAATAGAGCCGCAGGTCGCCCACTTCTAAGGTATACTGAAGTATGCAAACACGACGTGAAACTCATCAAAAATCATAACTAACAGTAGGGGAAAAGAAACACTAAATAGATCCAAAAGGGCGAGCAAGATTAAAAGAAGTGTCCTGGATTGCAGATGGCATGCACACCAGAAGTAGAAAGAAAGGTGAAAGTGCTGCAGCATCAGATGCTTACAGATGTTCAACCTGTGACTTCAGCTGTGTATCAAGGATTGGCCTCTTTGAGAAATCGCAAAGGGAAGTAATCCTCTCTGAAGACGTAAAATGCCACAGAATAGCGAATATCCTTTCTTTGTTTAAATCCATTTTACACTTCTGATGTAGTCTCCGTCTTTCTTTCAAAGTAATATTCAAAACACATCAACGTATACCTGCCATAGCATTACATGTAATACAATTTGATTCCATTCCTTAAGCATCAATACAATCTAGGGGAAGATAAATTCCTATTCCTAACCACGACTGTGTAGAACTTCGTTGTTGTAGACCACGCCCCTCAGAAGCTCTCACGCTTACCATCTTGATTTGGTGACAATAATAAATTAAAAGATTACACAAACATTTACAGTTTCTAGACAATAAACCTTCATACAGCAAAGACTACAACGAATCGTATTTATAATTTTAACACCAAAAGAGATAAAACTTGTTTAAGGTTGACATCAACTGCCTTGACCAAACTGTGGAAATACCGGTAGAGTAAGATAAGCTTACTAGTAAAATTAAAACTGTAGTCTTCGCTAGTAGCCCAATCATAGGTATATGTAGGTCTGTCATTTTTAATTAATCTCATAGTTGTTCAACCCAAAAAGCGTTTCCCTCTGTACACAAGACAATATGGCCCAAATAATGTCGATGTGTCATGACCTATATAAACTACGCTGAACTCTTCTGCCTCGATAGCGTCTCGTTGCCATGGCACCAAGATGGCTGGGTGATAGCGAAAAAGCTGAAATTATTCTAACGATCATTTGCGTCCAAATAAATGGAAACTGAAATGTCAATAGATTTTTATAGCATCAATTTTATCAGATTGTCTTTGATTCCTTTCTATGTAATCTAGATTCTATGTTTTCAGAACACTGGTTTGTAGATAAAAAAATTATGGCTTTGGTTACTTTTTTTTTTTTACATTCAAGATTTTTTTTTTGTATCATTACATTATTACGATTAGTATATTTTTTTTTATGGTTTACAGATTTTGACACCAGATATATATTTATTCCTTAATATCAAAGCGCAATTTTGACCAATAGGAATTGTGGGGATTACTCCATTTTCTGGCTTCCTACGTACAAAATGTCAAGGGCGGATCAGAGGTGGTACTGTGAGACGATTGCTTCATCGTCCAAGAAGTGAAGCGGCCGAGTTCCGTGTGTACATCTTGGGGGTAGAGAGAGAAGAGAATGTGTGTGAATCAATTGGTTAATAGTTTGTTACAAGGAGGCGAGGTGGCTGAGTGGTAAAGCGCTTGGTTTCCGAACGGGGATCGAATCCTGGTGAAGACTTGGGATTTTTTATTTCGGGATCTTTGGGCGCATCTGAGTCCACCCAGCTCTAATGGGTACATGACACCCTCGTTAGCCGTAGGCCATAAAATCAGATGACCTTTACATCATCTATCCCCATATATAGATCACAAAGTCTGAAAGTGGAACTTAACTTTTTTTTTTTACTTTAATGTGTTACATGTAGGCAAATGCTTAGCTGCCTATAGATGTGTAAATCTATTTATACTCTAGCAGTCATTATAAGGCTTCTCTCGGTTTCACTGTGACCTTTCTTCCCCATAACACCCAAGTAAAGAATCAGACGATCTGGTCAGACCTTGGCTTTTCCACTCTACCACCTCCCTCCCCCCTCTCTCTCACCAACACACACTCCCACCTAAACCTAAAAAGTATCGTGTGTGGAGGATGACGTTTGCTCTGGCCCTCTCCCCGCCTCCTGCACACCTAGCATTAGTTTATAAACCTAGATCTAGTTGTTTTACACATCCCTCGCTTTTAGAGCGACGTTAAATCAAACTCAGTAAAGCGTATCAAGGACCGGCTTTATTAGGCCGAGTTGAGCGATTGATCCAAGTTGTGCCCCGCGCCTGGCAAGGGTGACCTCAATTTACATTAAGCATATCACTATCAGTCGTGGCTCTTGTCACAGGCTTTTAAAGATGTAGGACTTGAAGGGTTAACATACGATCGACGTAGCTTTAATTAGCCCACTGACGCCAATTGCGTTTGAGTTGCTTCCTATGCAAGTTGTCAATAGGGTAATGTCATAATGAAGGTGTCTATAGGTTGTCCAGAAGGTGGACCTGATAGTGACATGTCAGTGACAAGGTAGGCCTCATAGCGACATGACAGTGTTATTGATGTAAGCCCTAATAGTGACACGAGAGAGTTTGTATGACAGGCCTGGTAATAGGATATGCACGTTAGTGGCATGTCAGTGACAATAAGGTAGGCCTCACCGTGACGTGACAGTGTCAATTGGTTTCCCCTGTAAAACAAAACTGTCAGTTAGATATTCGTGTTATTGGCAATGGGCATAGTAACAAGCAATAGAAAAAAAAAAGAATACTTTTTTAAAAACAAAGCTTATCTAAGGTAAGGAACCGCTATTACTGCCATTTATCTGAAAATTATAGGGTTTATCTCCCTTCTGTTAATAAATGTAATAAATGTTGATGTAACTATCTAACTAATAGTAATAGTTGTTTTTATAAACATTTAGAAGATGGGCCTCATAAACATCCATTAAATTGAGCCTCGCAATTCGTAAGGCCGGCCCTGAGCGTATCATAACACTAGGATGTCAGTTGTTAAGAGTAACAAAAAAACTAAAACAAATTAATTCCACTTATCTTATTCATGGCAAACCAGTAACACAGACTAAAAACGCAAAATACCTAGGTGTTATAATAAATGAAAAACTGTCATGGAATCCACATATTGATGAAACTATAAAAAAATCAAACAAAGCATTAGGATTTATTAAAAGAAATTTCTATAAGTCAAATAAGAACATAAAACTAAAATGTTATTTAACCTTGATTAGGCCAATAATAGAATATGCACCCTCCGTTTGGGACCCCTCAACTCAAGAAAACATTAAGAAACTGGAACAGACACAAAATAGAGCAGTGAGATTCATAACAAATGAATATTTACATTTGACTAGAATAACACCAATAGTAAAATCACTAACTTTAGAAAGCCTTCAGGACAGAAGACTCAAAAGTAAAGTAGCAATTATACATAAAACACTGAACCATAATCTTCAAATACAAAATTTAATAAAATACCCTGAAAGACACAAAGATAAAGGCACATCCCTCGTCCCATATGCTAGGACAAATTTGTACAAATACTCCTTCTTCCCTAGTGCTATTAGAGCATGGAATGGGTTGCCTGAGCTAGCCAGGAAAACCAGTGACTTGGCAGAATTTAAGTCATTGGTTAATATGCATGACTAAATGCATGACGCGTAGGACGTAATCATCTTCTTTATTGAAGTAACGTCTGTATTATATAAGAAGAAGAAGAAGATCTTTAGATCCACATAACACCCACAGCTAGAAAAAAAAATAGATTTTACATTAAAAAAAAACCTATCCAAAGTGAAACGTGGTTTTGTCTAGCTCATCTTTATTTTCCCCAAGACCTGCTCGGATTGCTGCCCTTGTAGTCTGCCTGCTTATCTCCCCTTCTTCATTCAATGGCAAAGATTTTGAGTTTCACAACAGTCACCATAGCAACCGCCCAATTTCACTTTATCAATACGTCACAAGTAATATTTTCTTTAAAAAAAACAAGCGTATTTAAGGGTTAGATATCCGCTATTACAGTCATATTTTTTAATACTATAAGAGTTATTTCTTATTTTATATCAAACAAAATTTATTAATAACTACTATTTAACTAACTCATTTTTTGTTAAAAACAGTTTAATTGTGAAAAGTTTTAACTTGATCCGAGAAAGGGAAGTGGAAGAAATAACATGTTCAAAATTCGTACCAGACAGACAGAGTCACAGACAGACAGAGTGAGTTGATATAAGCTTTGTAAGAACGCCTAATTATGATTGCCAGAAGAAGCAAGAGGGTTAACTCTTTCTGTTCTCTGTGCATTCACTGCGACTTCTAGAGAAAAAAGTTCCCCTTTCAGATCTTGCGATCTATGGAGCAGATGATATAAAGGTCATCTGTTTCTTTGAAAATAATAAATAATTCCCCATAGGTCCCAAATTCCAAGCCTCTATGCACATTGGACAAGGTACAAGGCCCGTAACTCCAATGTCCTAAATATCTCTTACAAAACAAACCAATCTTATTGATGGTCAGGGTGGTAAGTAAAATGCTAAGATTGCCCAACACTTAAACGACGCAAACAATAGCTCGAAAACATACCATTGGTCAATAGGTCAAGCAGCCTACCGATGGTCAGTGAGAGTCAAGTTCAGAGGTCAGCGCTACTTGAGTCCCAGACTTTTGATTAACCTGATGGAGCCCCTGTCTGTAGACTCAAGCCTCAATTAACAGATGGATCTTGTGGATGTATTGGTCTTTTGTTTGGTCTCTTCTGCTCTGGGTGTAAACTGACTAAATGGGAGACCGGAACTGACCAGATCGAAAAGTAGTTGGTCTAGCCTGGCTTACACTAGAGATAAAATGAACTATGGGACTGTTATTCTGCTTTTTTCGTTATACTTAAAATAAAATGAATTCGAATTCGAGGTCTCAGCCCTCCATGATAGAAGGGGACACTTTGGCCTCTAAGCTATGCAAGTACTTATACTTTTTAAAAAAGTCTTTAGTTCAAAATGTTTAGCGTACGATTTAATGGTCAATTTAAAAAAAAAAAAGGCTTATCTCCCCTCTACTTAGTACATTTCTATAGAAATCAAAATTAATCATGACTAATTGATTAACTTTTTTTTAAAATTGATTCGTGTGTCTGTATCGACAATGGATAATTGTACAAATTTTAACTAGGTCCGAGAAAGGGAAGCTGTACAGGATTCCGCCCAGACAGAGAGACAAGGTGAGTTCCTATTAGCTTGTTAAAAAACAAAATGAGCCAAGACGTGTTGCTTGATACAATGTTTATCTGGTATCTGAACTGACGAGGGCGCTTTTGTTGCGTTTTCAATTGGTTTACGCATATTTTGATTTAAAAAGGTTTTAATAAAACGCATTAATAGACAGAAAAATTTCAATAGAAGACTATTGGTCTGTGCAACGTTTAAGTATATAACTATCTGGAATGCTAATGAGGATGTCCTCTTACCTCTTAAAAGAAAAGGACATTGGAAATATACTGTTGACACGTAGCTACCAAAGCGCGGATTGTGATACTGATAATACTTTAGTGTCCTGCCGGACAAGACTGCTGCCAACTAAGATCCAAACATCATAGGGAAAAAGAAAATCACCCCTGAATACCACTAGCACAAAAATCCTGATCTTTGCACCGACTTTGAGAACAAATTAGAGGAAGCTTTTAAAAACTTCTCTGTGACTAAGGTAGAAAAAAGCTGGACGTTTATGCATGATACAATCTACCAAACATCATCACTGGTCTTTGGAAACAAAAACAAGAAAAGCGAAGACTGGTTTGAAGCTAGTCTACCAGAAATGGAAACTGCCACTACGAACAAGAGAGCAGCTATGCTAATCTACAAGAAGGATCCCACCCCAAGCAACTTAAAAAGGCTCAGAGCTGCACGTAACAATGCCCAAAGAGTAGCGAGACAGTGTGCTGACAAATACTGGCAGGAGCTATGCGAAGATATTCAATCTTGTGCCGACGGTGGTAACATAAGAGGACTATATGAGGGCATAAGAAAAGCCTTTGGACCTCACACCAGCAAGTGTGCTCCGCTCAAGTCAAAAGATGGCTCAATCATCAGTGATCATGCGCTGCAAATGGAACGATGGGTAGAACACTATGCAGAACTTTACCAGATTGAAAACGCCATCTCACCAAATGCTGTTTCCAACTTCCCATCACTTCCAGTTTTGACGGAATTAGACGAAACGCCCTCAGTAAAGGAGCTGAGCATTGCCATTGACATGCTTGCACATGGGAAAACACCCGGAGGAGATGGCATTCCTACTGAAGTCATTCAGGCTGGAAAACATGCCCTAATCAAACCACTCCATGAACTGCTAAGCTTGTGCTGGGAACAAGGAATGGTCCCCCAGGAATTGAAAGACTCCAACATAGTTACGATTTATAAAAATAAAGGCGACCGCTCTGATTGTAACAATTACAGAGGCATCTCACTGCTTAGCATAGTCGGAAAGGTTTTTGCTAGAGTATTACTAAAGCGATTACAGATCCTGGCAGATCGTGTTTATCCAGAGTCGCAGTGTGGCTTTATGGCAGGTAGATCTACAACAGATATGATTTTCTCTCTGCGGCAGCTACAGGAGAAGAGCAGAGAACAAAAGCAGCCCCTCTTCATAACATTTATTGATTTGACCAAGGCCTTTGACCTTGTTAGCAGAAGCGGTCTGTTTGCTGTACTAGAGAGAATCGGCTGCCCAAATAAGTTCAGAAAACTAGTGTCAGCTTTTCACGAAAATATGCAGGGCACTGTTCAGTTTGAAAGTTCTTCCTCCGGGCCATTCTCCATTAAGAGCGGTGTAAAACAAGGATGTGTACTGGCCCCTACACTTTTTGGCATCTTCTTCTCAGTCGTACTAACCAGTGCTTTTAAATCCCTGGAAGACGGAATATATATCCATAGCAGATCCGATGGAAGGCTCTTTAACCTGGCACGTCTTAAAGCCAAAACGAAAAGGCGTCGTATCTTGATAAGGAAGCTGCTGTTTGCCGATGACGCGGCACTCGTATCTCACTCACAAGGAGGTCTACAGAAGCTAGTGAACGCCTTACCAGCTGCTTGTCAAGAGTTTAGCCTTACTATAAGTCTCTCCAAGACCGAAATCCTGGCACAAGACGTCGCAGAAATACCTATAATACAAATTGGGAACCACACCTTTTCAGTGGTGCAGGAATTTACCTACTTGTGTTCAACAATTGTCAGTAACCAAGACTTAGAAATCGAGCTGACAAAAAGGATAGGAAAAGCTACCACAGCATTGGCAAAACTCTCCAAGCGCGTCTGGGAAAATGGTAAATTAACCACAGCGACCAAAATCCTAGTCTACAACGCCTGTGTTGTGAGCACTCTCCTTTATGGCAGTGAAAGCTGGTCAACATACATGTACCAAGAGCACAGATTGAATAGTTTCCACTTGCGCTGCCTGAGACGCATAATGGGCATCTCTTGGAGGGACCATGTCTCCAATCAGGAAGTTTTGAGAATTGGCCAATATGAACAGCAAGACTAACATATAGAGATGTCTGCAAGCGAGACATGAGAGCCACAGGCATCAGCGAAAGTATGTGGGAAAACATTAAAGACCGGAGTGCATGGAGACAGACTGCATGCTGGGACAACCCTTGCTGAGAACAAAAGAATTGAAGCGGCCTTAATCAAGAGGGAAAAAAAGAAAGCTGCTCTGTCCGCTAGCCCTAAATCAGAGGCATACACATGTACGAATTGGGGCAAAGTCTGCCGTTCTAGAATTGGCTTGATTAGCCACACCAGATTCTGCCCCGTCTCTAGATTAAGCCAAAACTGGTGACTCCATTGCCTTTCGAGACAAAAGGAGCCATATATATACGCATATTTTGATTTAAAAAGGTTTTAATAAAACGCATAATAGACAGAAAAATGTCAATAGAAGACTATTGGTCTGTGCAACGTTGAAGTGTATAACTATCTGGTATGCTAATGAGGATGTCCTCTTACCGGTTGAAGTTTTGTGCATTGCCATGCACAACGCTAACTGAAGGACATAACATTATATATGATGCACAGTTGCGGTCACATGTTGGGCATATGTAATCACCAGGCGCCGTTGCATTTTCACCATTCTTTCTACTTCTGTTGTGTATGGCATCTGCATCCGGGACCCTTCCTTTTTTTTCTTTTTTGTGTAATATACGATTTGTCATTTATAAATGTTTTCATGAATATTTAAGTTGAGCGATAGACAGACAGACAGACGGACGGACGGACAGGCAGATAGATAGATAGATAGATAGATAGATAGACAGATAGACAGATAGAAAGATAGATAGATAGATAGATAGATAGATAGATAGATAGATAGATAGATAGATAGATAGATAGATAGATAGATAGATATAAAATACAGACGTTACTTCAAAACAAAAGAAGATGATTACGTCCTACGCGTCAAGCATCTAGTCATGCGTGTTTAACCAATGACTTAAATTCTGCCAAGTCACGTGGTTTTCCTGGCAGGCTCATTATGAGAGGAGGTAAGGTTATCATACATCAATAAGCAACATACTCTTTTCTACTGCTGTTCGCCTACTTTTCGTCTACTGCTAGCGGCTAACCAACTTTTCGCCTACAGATAGTTTGCAGCCTGCTACACCTAGCGGCTAACCAACATTTCGCCTACAGATAGTTTGCAGCCTGCTTCACCTAGCGGCTAACCAACATTTCGCCTACAGATAGTTTACTGACTACTTACTGTTTCTTCGTTCACTAATATCTAGTGATCTCTTGCTCGACCGACTTTGAGTTGGCAGGTATTAGAACAGGAGAGAGAGAAGGAGCGAGAAAGGAGAAAGTATAAAGAGTGAAACGGTCAAGACGGAGTTGTGAAGAGAGTGATCCTTCACTAAAAAAAATTAAAACTCAATTTGTATACGAGGACGTCCTTAATGAAGGATCCTTTCCGTCAAGTCAACTTGAAATTAAAATGGAACAAATCTTGTGCACTGAGTTCTCAATGAGACAAAACAATTGAAAACCATGTTCAAGAAATGTAATGAAACGAAAGTAAATGTCAGCATCTTTAAACAACGATATCGTAATAAACAGCTAGGTTCAAAGGTCAATAACACAGTAATTAGATATACAGGAAGTGTTACCAGTCAACACAAATTACATCATCAAATAAATCCCCCCCCCCCCCAAAAAAAAAATCCTGGTTAAGTGAATGTATTGTAATAACTTAAGGGAGGCAACTCAATGATAGCTCTTTATTTATGGGACATCACAAATACATAGAACGTCTGCCTTGAGCACAGCCTCTTTATAAGTTCTTGACTTGGGCGGAAGTGCGTTATCTTTTTTCTTAATGTCAGCATCATAGACTTATATTTACTACTAGACTGAAAACCGGAAATAAATTCTTATCCGCGACTGATCGATCGTGAACATTTTGTAGACAGTTGGATCAAGGCGTTGTTTTGTAAAGTAGTTCAAAGAAGTAAAGTTGTTGTTTTTTTTTCAACCCTAACCTATGTAACATAAAATTTTATTGTTTAGATCTAGATCTAGTAATTGATTATCAAAAATACACAAAAAATCAAAATTTAGTGTTGCATTCAGCCTTTTGATTAAAAAAAAAGAGAGAGAGAGTTGATTGTTATGCTGTGTGGCCTTTTATGTCTCGAGATATGTGCGTAACTCTTTTTCAAGCTGTAACTGTAAGGGAAGTCGCCTCGAATCTAGGAAAATCAATCTTTTCTGTCTTAGAAAATGAAGTTATGATCTTTAGTTTTCAAATTTTTTAAATCTCAGAACAATATAATATTATTTCGCTTTAAGATTTTCGAAACATTATCTCAATGGAAACTAGCAGAAAATGGCTTTCTGTCATAGATTTGCGTGAATCATAGACTATTTATATATATATATATATATATATATATATATATATATATATATATATATATATATATATATATATATATATATATATATATATATATATATATATATATATATATATATATATATATATATATATATATATATATATATATATATATTCAGCTAGTTTCCATTGAGATAATGTTTCGAAAATCATAAAGCGAAATAATTCACGTCTGTTGATTTAAATCATCTTATTTAAATTGATTGATTATGTATCTAAAAATAGCAAAATAATAATGATGAGACGAGAGTGCTCTTATTTTCGATGTTAAAAGACTAGATCTAAACATTCAATTATATGTTACATAGGTTAGGGATTGAAGAAAACAACAACCTTACTGCTTAGAGCTACTTAACAAAACAACGCCTTGTTTCAGCTTTTTTAATAAGTTTTTCACCACATTTTTTTGTGGTGTTAACTGTTAAAGGATCGCCAATGGGTGTTCTGTTGGTGTTTGCGGGCCGCATAAAACACTCCCATGGGTCGCGGGCCGTAATTTGCCCACCCCTGAAATAGAGGTATTGTATGAAGACGGGAACATCTTGGAAACTGGAATAATATCTATAAGTAGATTTCAATCTTTTTCTTTGAATGGAAAAGTTAAAAAATATTCAAATGAATAGAAACTAAGAAATAGCTTAATAAATTGCTTGCGGTTTTAAATATTTCACATTTCCACAACTTTAAACATATAAATGACATGGGGAAAACAAGCAAAATTTAAAAAAAATAAATTAAAAAAGCTTATCTAAAGGGGAAGAACTCCATCCTAAAAACTGTCTACCAATAATGTACAAGTTATTTCTCTTATTAGATATTAAACAAAATAATTAATTACCTATAATTCATTGACAAATTAAGTATTTTTGTTTATTAATACAATAATTAATGTTTTGTTTTAGGATGCGTGAGGGAGAAAGAGCGCATAAACAATTATTGAAGGGGACTAAACCCTACACATGTAGCCATATATGTAGATACTGAAGTAGTAGTTTCCCTTGTTGCTATTAAACAAAATAATGAATTACCAGTAATTAATTGTCCATAAAGTTAGCATCCTCCTACAAATCTAGCAACATGTCCATAAATCTTGAACCATGTCTATTTCTCTAGCAACATGTCCATAAATCTTGAACATCTAGCAACATGTCCATAAATCTTGAACCATGTCTATTTCTCTAGCAACATGTCCATAAATCTTGAACCATGTCTATTTCTCTAGCAACATGTCCATAAATCTTGAACCATGTCTATTTCTCTAGCAACATGTCCATACAGCTAATATCATCCCCATCTTATCTTAATCTTATATAATACAGACGTTACTTCAAAAAAGAAGATGATTACGTCCTACGTGTCATGCATTTAGTCATGCATATTAACCAATGACTTAAATTCTGCCAAGTCACTGGTTTTTCTGGCTAGCTCAGGCAACCCATTCCATGCTCTAATAGCACTAGGGAAGAAGGAGTATTTGTACAAATTTTTCCTAGCATATGGGACGAGGAATGTGCCTTTATTTTTGTGTCTTTCAGAGTATTTTATTAAATTTTGTTTTTGTATTTGAAGATTATGGTTCAGTGTTTTATGTATAATTGCTACTTTACTTTTGAGTCTTCTGTCCTGAAGGCTTTCTAAATTTAGTGATTTTACTATAGGTGTTACTCTAGTCAAATGTGAACATTCGTTTTTTATGAATCTCACTGCTCTATTTTGTGTTTGTTCCAGTTTCTTAATGTTTTCTTGAGTTGAGGGGTCCCAAACGGTGGATGCATATTCTATTATTGGCCTAACCAAGGTTAAATAACATTTTAGTTTTATGTTCTTATTTGATTTATAGAAATTTCTTTTAATAAACCCTAATGCTTTGTTGGATTTTTTTATAGTTTCATCAATATGTGGATTCTATAACAGTTTTTCATTTATTATAACACCTAGATATTTTGCGTTTTTAGTTTGTGCTACTGGTTTGCCATGAATAAGATAAGTGGAATTAATTTGTTTAAGTTTTTTTGTTACTCTTAACAACTGACATTTTTCTGGGTGGAAAGACATGCTCCAATTTGATTCCCATTTCTGTAATTCATCTAATTCTCTTTGTAAAATATCTGTGTCTTGTATTGTTTTTATTGTTCTATATATTATGCAATCGTCTGCAAATAATCTGACTTTTGTTCCTGAACTAATGCAATTTGGTAAATCATTTATGTAAATT
>JAZGLO010003540.1:0-14679 GCA_036873155.1 Biomphalaria sudanica
GCCCATTTTTCTTTATTTTGCTTTGGTTTTAACTTTTCTTTTTCATTAAAAAGTGCTGCAGCTGTGAGCAGCAGACCAAAGGGAGAGAAGAAAGAAAAATACATGTTAAATGCAAAAGGTTCAACTACTTGAAAAGCATCATGAGTATACAAGTCATTGCCAAAACAAATAACAAAACAAAGCAAGATGGTCCATTACACACACTACTCAAAAATAAACTATGAAAATGGTTAGAACTATATTATGTTCTAAAATTAGACTAAGGATTCAAAAACGCGACAGGAAACTATTATTCAATTTATTTTCAGATGCAGTCTTTTGAATAAAGAAATAAATTGTAAACTATTCAGAACGTATAGGCTGTCGTTGTCACATAGTTTACTCTAACTCTAAAATTCTTCTTGCTAGACTTATGGGGGCGCGGTGGTCGAATGGTTAAGCACTTAGGTTCTGAACCTGAGGCCATGGGTTCGAATCCCGGTGAGGACTGGGCTTTTGAATTTCTGGATTTCAGGGCGCCCCTGAGTCCACCCAACTCTAATGGGTACCTGACTTTAGTTGGGGAAAGTAAAGGCGGTTGATTTCAGGGCGCCCCTGAGTCCACCCAACTCTAATGGGTACCTGACTTTAGTTGGGGAAAGTAAAGGCGGTTGATTTCAGGGCGCCCCTGAGTCCACCCAACTCTAATGGGTACCTGACTTTAGTTGGGGAAAGTAAAGGCGGTTGATTTCAGGGCGCCCCTGAGTCCACCCAACTCTAATGGGTACCTGACTTTAGTTGGGGAAAGTAAAGGCGGTTGATTTCAGGGCGCCCCTGAGTCCACCCAACTCTAATGGGTACCTGACTTTAGTTGGGGAAAGTAAAGGCGGTTGGTCGTTGTACTGGCCACGTAACACCCTGCTTGTAAACCGTTGGCCAAAGAAACGGATGTGCTTAACATCCTCTGCCCCATAGATCGCAAGGTCTGAAAGGGGAAACTTTCCTTACTTACTTATTTGCTAGACTTATAAGTATTAAAAAGATATTGCTTGTTTGAAAACTTACTATTTTACAACCTCAACTGTAAGTACAATTAATAGTAAAAGTTTATTTTCTGGCCAAATCTATTTAAAAAAATGGAATGAATCTAGAGTAAAGCTAAATGATAAAAATAAAAATTGTTTTCTTTGGGCAGCAATCAACACAAGGAAACATTTGAAATGAGTTTCTGAAACAATATTTCTTGTAAGAAACTTATAGTTAACAATAAATACAGAAGCCAAACCAATTGAAATAAATGATGACTAGTGAAGAAATAATAAAAAAATAAATAAAGTGAGAATCTCTTTCCAGAAGCCTGGAGATCTAGGAAACTGTTAGACAGAGTTCTTTATTTATTTCTACACCAGGAAATGATTTTTAAAAAAAAATACTTATTTTGTAATGTGATCAAATTGGTAATAAAAGATACAAAATTTTTAATAAAAATAGCTACATGTGATAAGAAAGCCAAATCATGTGAAATTTGTTTTTGGTTCAATTTGTGATGAAATATCATGTAGACATTTCTATAAATTACTTGGCAGTAATTGTTTGATGATTTGTTTTTTTAAAGTATATTTTTTAAAATTTACTTTAATACAAATATTTAATGAGGAAAGAAAAAATTGGCAAATTTTTTAATTTGAATGTTACCATCTTTGAACTACTGTTGCCTTACCAAATTTACAACTGGTAACCTTTATTAAAAATGTGTTAAGTCAGCACAGTGACATATGAAAAGTCAGTCACATTATTCAATACTTAATGTCAATAATTTCAGTTATGATGTACTAATTAAATGTTATGATTTAAATGCTGAAATATTTGAATACAAAGCAAAAGCCAGATTAAAACTTTGTTGTCAGCCAGATACAAAATTTGCTATCCTCAAATATTTGTTTGTCAGTTAAACTTTGCATCATTTGGGTAAGCTCTCCATTCAATGAAATATATTAAACAAAATTTTGTATGAACACATAGCATAAAATAGTTATTTAAAAATAAAAGAATACAAATGAATCAAGGATGAACAAAATGAAAAAAGTTAAGGCACACAAAACCAATGTTTGAAAACAAATATATTGTTCAAGATTTGAGCTTCAAATGTTATATCTGAGCCTGATAGATTGAAACTATCATTTAAGTACATTGAATCAATGCACACAAAAGAAGTATACAGTTAAAAAACTTGTGAGAAAACTGAGCAGCTGGTTTTTAAAAAATGCACTTTTAACTTGGATTTTGAAGAGTTAACTCTAGAACTATCTCATTTTAAGCCCAGGCAAACATACTCTAGAACTACTGGGGTATCAAATTTTAAGCCAAGACAAGCAAACTCTAGAACTATCTAATTTTAAGCCCATACAAGCAAACTCTAGAACTATCTTATTTTAAGCCAAGACAAGCAAACTCTAGAACTAATTTTAAGCCAAGACAATCAAAGCCCATGAATCAAGGATAAAAAGTCATTTAGATGAAATTCAAAATGTTAAAATAGAAGGAGCTGATAAACTTTTCAAAGGTGGGAGAATGAATATCAAACAAGTTACTGCCACAGAACTAGACAACAGAATTAAACAACACATGTTCTGTAATCTGAAAATTGGTACTAGTGAAATTGGCCCTTGTGCAGTGTCTCCAGAGAATGTCAACAATGCCCTTAAAGGTGCATTCTCTATCAAGAGGCCCAAACAAGAAACTAGCACCAAAACACCTCTAAAGAAATAAAACTAAATGGAAAGTGAAACTACAGCACAGTTTATCTCAGAGATAGGACTAGTCATATGAACACTGCAACGTAATAATGAGAACGCAGAAGAAGATGAAATTAAAAAATGGCAATGTCTGTAATGCCGATGATATCGGAAGCTCTAAGGCAGCGTTCTCAACCTTTTATGCTCCGCGACCCCTTTTTACAATTCCCCACTCTTCTGCGACCCCCGCACACACATACAGCAATAGAAGAATAGACAATAACAATCCTTATTTTCGATGGTCTTAGGCGACCCCTGGCAAATCGTCAATCGACCCCCAAGGGGGTCGCGACCCACAGGTTGAGAGTCATGCTGATGTTGGACACTAGGCCATTATTCTGGCATGAACTGCTTACATATACTGAATATACCAGCTTTACTCTAATGTTAATAATGTACCATCCTGATTGACAAACTGGTAATTAAGTTTTACTGTACATAATAATTTGTGCCTCAAAGAGTATACCACTATGGATCTATGCTAAGTGTGAGCTGACCAAATAACTGTTACATATAACATACAAACAATACATTTGAAGTTATTTTAGGTTTTGATGGTACCCTAGCTTAAATGTGTGTCGAGTGAGCAAGGTGTAATGACTTCCTAGATAACAATATACAAATGTAAACAAAATAACAATACTTGAACGCATTACAAAAAATAATGCAAGATAAGAAGTGGGCTTGAATGTGTAAACAAAACACACAAAAAATATTTTCCTTGTATATAAGTGAACTATTGTATTTTTCTCTAAGACTATAGCTCCCCTCAAAATAGAATATGTTACAAAACAAATATATTAGTGGGAGACAAGCAATAAAAACTGAAAACAAAATATTGACTGTAGCTAAAATTATAGGTTACTTAAAAATTAAAATATAGGTAATAGTATTATATGCAAAATAGTCTGAGGTTGTTGTTTTTTTTAATGTTAAACAGTATTGAAAAATAAATGCAGGGAGTGCTAGAGGCAGTGCAGTCTACAACAAATAGAATAAACAAAGGGTAAAAGCAATTAATAAATATTTTGTAGACAAAATTGTCTTTTTTATACATGACTCAATAGGTTCAGTTTATGACTAATATTTAGAATATATTGAAACAAAGGGTTTCGTAAGTTGAAAAGGTTTTTGAGATCTGCGAATAAGTGTTAGGATGTCCACTTAAAAAGAAAATATTACAAACATTTTCATCTTTTACAATTTACTTCATTTTGTTTTAATGTGTCAAGCAGATGTCTGCGAGACACCATCACAACTGTTGGTTAGTATTTGATTGTTGGCTAGTGGCTTGCTCTATGTTAACTGTCATAAAAAAAAGTTGTATCAATTTTTCACTATCCAGCTTCAATCTACATAATCTGAAAAGAAGCATGTCAACATTAACGAACATTTAAAAATTTACAATGGATCTTTTCTTTCGTTTGGATTATTATTTTTTTAAAATTGAAAAGAAAGGACATAAATATTTCTACACTATCATAAAAATAAGTTTTAAAAAACATAATAAAACAAAGAAAGAAACAAAATAAACCCACACATTTTACCGTATAATTTCTTTTTTATAATCAAATCTCCTTTTTTTTAATTGTTTATCTATGATATGAAGATTGTGCTAATTTGTTTCAAAATTGGACAGGAAACATTAGAGACTATTTATGCAAGCTACAAGCCAACTATAGCACAGACTAGGGCAACATTTTATGATGCAGTGTTAAGGCACTTTTTTGAAGTGCTGTGATATGACAAAATGGGGAGGCTCTTCAAAATGTTAAGTCCAGCACTAAATGAGTTTCTTTGGGTCACAAGTTTGTTAAGTCAAACAGAGAAAGTTTTGCCATCTCTTACAGCTCTGGAAACAACACTATTGGATTTACTTGATAAAGCAGGCCCCAATGATATGTAAGTCTAGGAGATTGATAGATTATAAAATGTTACAACCATGCTTTCTTCTCTCCGGCTTTGTATGTTTGGGTTCAAGAACAGCAAGTAATGCCTCGTCAAAAACATCTTTCAAACCTTGCCGAGTTAGGGAGCTACATTCCACGTAAGAGTCAGCGCCCAACCTTTTAGCCAGCCGCTGGCCTTCCTCTGTCGTTACTGGGCGCAGCTTCCTCTTCTGCAGTTTGAGTTTTGTGGCCTCGTCGTCTCGTAGATCAATCTGTGTGCCCACAAGGATGAACGGGGCTTTTGGCACTGTATGATGAAACTCTGGTACCCACTTAGCCTCAGCGTGTCTCATAGACTCGGGCATGACCACAGAGTAACAAACCAAGAACACACTAGTCTCAGGATAGGATAATATCCTTAAGCTTGTGTACTCCTCCTAGTGACAGATAAAATACAATAATTAGCCTTTTAAATATCTGGACAAAATGCAAACTTCATTTTTTGCAAATGAAGTAACTCATTATTATTATGTAATTATTAAAATAAATCTAAAATGAGGTTTATGCAAAATGTATAAATAAACAAAACTGTGCATTGAAGAAGAAAAAAAAGAATGCCAACCTATTTCTCATCTCTTTTTTAAGGATTTAATTCTCATCATTTTTTTGTCACCTTTAGCCTCTACAGAATCAATCTTATATTCTTTCCTGGCATTGGCTTGATTAACCTTGCCTGCTCTTAGTAATTACTAACAATACTACTATTAAAGTTTTGCAAGCTGTCAGTTAAGATAATTATATCTTTTATAAGTGCTATTGGTTTAGTCAATTGTAGTTGTGCCCAAATATGTAAATCAAAGCTAAGACCTGGATTTCTCCTTAATTTTTTGACAAACCTTTTATTATATATTATAGACATATGTTACCCGCGACCCGCGGGTCTTTATTTGCGCATTACTGTCGATATAGTCGATGGGAAGCGTGGTCGAGAGGCCAAGTGCGCTTGAACTTGCTTGGCTACCTAGAAGGGGGCTCGAGGTTCGACACCCGACTCGGGCAGAGTTTTGTTTACTGAGCGCCTAAAGGCAGCACGGAAAACCAACTCCTAGATACCCCCCCCCCACCGGTCCACAAATGAGATTGGACCAAAAGCGCTCTGAGCATGCTATAAGCTTGAAAGTAGCGCTATATAAATGCTATAATAATAATTAAACGAAATAATAATGTAATAAGTAAAGCAAATGTGTCAATTTAAAAATAGTGTGAATGAAGCTATCAAATAAATAGCTAATAGGCTTAAATCCATTTTTCAAATTAAAACATTTGCTTGTAGGTCTACATATATTTAATTAAAATTTGAGATGAATAGACTTAATTTTGTATGTTCATGTTCATGTGTTAAAGTATAAAGAAGATCTTGAGGTAGACATAGATCTAAATCTACACTAATCTAGAGTTAAAAATTGGCTTTTATAGAGTTCATTCTGTGTTGCGCATGCGTGACCTTTTTTCATGAATGAATATAGGCCTATCTCAACACGGCTATGCAACTTTAGCGAACAGGGAACGAATGTATTGAAAATGCTTTAGAAAACAAATTTGAATGTTAAATTGATTAAAATATGAAATGAATGGACAATAATTAGTATGTTTATGTGTTAAAGCACAAAACTATCTTTGCGAAAAGAAATTTTATCATCTTAGAGTTCAATAAGAGTTTTAGACGTAGACCTAGGCCTAGGAATAGACTCAGTAGAGAGATGTGTTAATGTGTAACCAATTGGTAATGTCTAATGAAAGAATGTTCGCCAGGAAATCTGTAGTCACAGATATCAGGAACTAATTTATGTAAAAAATGCTTTTGAAACACAAATTGAAGGTTAATTTTATTATATAATGAAATCAATGGATCTTCTTTTGTATTTTCATGTGTCAAAGTAAAAAACTATGTGCGCAAAGTGTATTTCTTAAAATTAGATCTAGGTCTAAATCCTTTCGATCTTTTCTCATGTCAACATTGTTAACCATGGCCTAGATCCATAAAATACTATAGCTGTAATAGAGTCGGACAACTTTGTTTTTTTTTAGGGTCTTAAGTTTGTTTTAGGGCTACAATACATACACTATGGTCTAAGTTGGTACCCAAGGAACATTCCTGACAAGTTTTATCAAGATTGGTCAAGCGGTTTTGATGTCTATAAGTCACATACATACACCTTACATTTTACTTTATAGTATAGATATATATATCTATTAAGTTCTATTGATGTTTCTCACAAGAATATGTGTAGGATTTTTTTGAATAAGAAGACGACCTTGATCTATAATTTAAAATATTTGCAAACAATTAATTTTTTTTAATTTTTAAAATAAAATGATTTTACTTTTGATCCTTGTTGAGTTTCACAGTTGTATTAGTTGGCATAAGTGCAACCAAATATTGAGAAAAGCAAAGTATTATATTGTCAATATTAATTTTCAAAAGCTGCAGTCAACTACAAAAATAATGACAAGAAACTAAAGATTTCCCTACAACAAATATTTAAAAAAAAAAAGATTAAAATTTGAACCTAAATTAATTCCACTTACCTGGCCAGCTGTGTCAAACAACCCTAACTGGTGAGGCTGACCTTTTATATTGACTGTCACTGTATAGAACAAAAAATGCTAAATAAATAATTAATGCCAAAAAATAAATAAATAGATTAATAAAGAAATAGATCAACTTGAATTATGAAAATCAAGTAGAATTACTATTAAAATGTATGGTGTACACCTCTTAATGAAGAATTTAATGTCAGATTTGAGCAGTATTGAAGATAAAATAAAACCTCAAAATCTGAGTCAATAAAAGGGAATGATTCTGGCTATATATTCATAAAGGACCTATCATATTCTTAGTGATCCAAATTAGAGGATGGCTGCCTGGTCGTGCGGTTTGCGCGCTGGACTGTCGTTCAGATTTATCGATGGTCCAGGGTTCAAACCCTGCCAACTCCCATCCCCCGTCTTCCTGCGGGAGGTTTGGACTAGGAAGTAATTATCTTCAACTCTGAAGGAACATCCGAAACATGTAAAACAAAACAGAGGAATCGCAATTGACTCACGCCTTGGAAAACTCATGAACGTAGTTGATGTAACCATCACATATGCAATCAACGTGACTGTCATGCAGTGTATAGGTGTGGTTTCCAAGGTAATGACGAGGAAAGGGGAGTGGATATTTTTGGTTGGGTAGGTTGGAGCTGGTCTATCATAATGATTGTTAAAGTCAGGGATGTGATTGTTGAGGGGAAAGTATTTCAAGAGATGTGAGACAGTAAAGACATGCTTTTTATATTTGTGAGTTAGGTCTTTGTTTAAATATGATTTTAATTGTCTTTAATGTAACCTATTCTTATATTCAATCTGTGAATATGGTTAATAAAAGTTAGTTATATTGGGTCTTTTCAAGTTTATTTCATTAAGAATTAAATACGCCTACATCAGTTTAGTTTCACTACCTGTTTGGAGCTACAAAATAAATTATCGAGCATCAACAAGGACTAACTTCAGTCCTTTTTTCAAAGTGGAAATCACATTTTTTACAACTGCATTTTTTCTCAAACCTTTTTTCTTTTACATTGTGATATTTTTTTATTTCGTAAAGTTGAAAAAGTCACTTGACTGGAAAACTGATTGATTTTAATATTGACATTTTGATAATAACCCTAAAACATATAAATATCAATTTTCACAATTCTCAATTCTACGTATATAAGAAATCAGACAGTCAAAAGACTAACTACTGATCCCTCGAGATCTAGCAAAGTTGTGTATTTAAATTTTGAGGCTTATGTACTTTATCTGGGTCTAGCCTAGAACATTGTTATTTTAAGAAGCTCTGAACTAGGTAGTTTGATTAGCAATTAGAATGGTATCATATTGATCCCATTGACAATTTCTTCTATTTTGTTTTTGATAACAGAACTAAAGTGTATTAATGCTTTATGTAATAATTGTGTTTGAGTCAACTATCAATTTAAAAAAATATGAAGAATAACTATTTCTCCCGTCTGTAGATTCTGTCTTTATTTTAATTATTTCAATAAACACAGTACAGTGTTGTTTTGTTTTTAAATGGTTTTAAAATTAATTGGCTATATTTTAATCTTTTATTTATTAAACCTGTGGACAAGCTAGTCAATAGGATTAACTACATTTTAATTCATCTAGATGTATATTATAGATCTAGATTTAGATTCTTTATCTATTATATAATCATAATCTGGATTCTACTCTAGACTCTATATATGAGTGTTTCTCCAGTACTGGTGACCAAAAGGTATTGGTTCACTAAAAAGTCTATGTCTCAAAAAATTCTTATTGAAATGTCAGTTTTTATTTCAATGCATTTAGAAATGATTAATGTATAAATTGTGATATTTTGAGCTTGAAAGGTAAGATAAGGTGCAAAGTGTAATTTTAAAATTGTAGAAAATGTGTGAAATAGTACACAAAATGTCATCTTTTAATGTAACATGGAACACCTGGCTTAGTTTGAGGTAATAAGTAGTATTGAACAGACATACTTGTTGAAAAAAAACAGCATAATTACATTGCATTATCTATATCTTTTTATTTTATATTTATTTGTGTATTACTTTGATGTCATCGTAAACAAGGTGTCACAGGTGCATAAAACCACTATCATTTGTAAACAAAGTAATTTTTAAGCAGTCTGCTCCCTGTAGTGTGTTTCTGTTACTAAAAGCATAAAAAATTTATTAACACTGTAGTTTTTCTTTAAAACTGCAAAAATTTATAAAACTTTTAAGCAAAATAGGTCTTGGTGTCGCAGATGAAGCACCTCAAACGCGCTTGACAATAAAGACATTTTTTATGCAAAGTTATTAATGTGATGGGAATTACTTTTATGGTATCTCTGATACTGCTTAGTACACAAGTAGTGCCATTATATTGGTAAAACGCTACAAAGTAATTAACAAGAGACATTAATAGACATGGTGTCCCGCATATTTTCACTGTAACCCCTGAAACACAGCAGTTGACATTTTTTTAAAATCAACCCAGAAAATCTCAGAGATCTGGATATAAGTTTTGAAAAACAATATGATCAAGCTTATTATTCTCAATTTTGATCTAGAATACTTCGAATACTTTTAAAAACATCTAAGTTGAAATAAACCTCATTGTTTTATCATTGCTTAATTGTGATGCTTCATGGAACACTGAACAAGTTCTGATCTAGATTATTCTAGATCTTATCTTATATAATACAGACATTACTTCAAAAAAGATGATTACGTCCTTTGCGTCATGCATTCAGTCATGCATATTAACCAATGCCTTAAATTCTGCCAAGTCACTGGTTTTCCTAGCTAGCTCAGGCAATCCAAATAGCACTAGGGAAGAAGGAGTATTTGTACAATTTTTTGGGGGGGATGAGGAATGTGTCTTTATTTTTGTGTCTTCTTGAGTATTTTATTAAATTTAGTTTTTGTATTTGAAGATTATGGTTCAGTGTTTTATGTATAATTGCTACTTTACTTTTGAGTCTTCTGTCCTGAAGGCTTTCTAAAATTAAAGATTTTACCAAAGGTCTAGTGCAGATTCAAAGCTATTCTATATTTCAATTTATATGTAAATCTAGTTTTAAATGTTGTTCTTGGTGCATTAGAACTAAGAAAGCTGCATCTTTTAGTCTATGAGTAGGTCCTTTATAAGGCAATTATGTAGACTACGCTATATTTTTAAAGTATTGCTGAACACACACACACACTTAAAGGCTTGGTAGATATATTTGTGGTTATAGAAAACTATATTGTGAATCCCCTAATAAAAGAATAATGGACCTCATTCACCAACCGTAAACAAACAAACATTGAGCCACATGATTCTCTATCTCTTCTATACAAATTATGATGTAATTTTAATCAACAATGATTATCAGGTGACAGTTTTTTTTCGTTGTTTTATCAATATTATCACGTGACCGTTTGTTTTGGTGAATGAGGTCCATTGATAGTTTTTAAAAAGTTGTATTTCAGCATGTATTGAAAAAAAAAAGCTATATATTTCAAATTTGTGTCCAGTTGTAACAAACATAATATTTTGTGATATAATAGTCATGTTATAATAAATGCTTGAACTATTGTTCAGATATATAATAGCTTAAATATATTTAGCTATATAATGCAAGTATACCATAAATTCCTAAGTTCTGTTATCCTACAAAAAAAACTATTTGAAAATTTTTTATCATTAGTATTACAGGTGCTACCATTTTTTAAACTGAGCTCAAAAATTACTTAAGTGTCAAAAACTTAAATTTCTTTATCAAGCTGATTAATACAAAAGAAACATTCAAATTATGCACACAAAAAAACGCACCTAAATATTTAGTTGTACTTAATTTATCAGTGATGCACCTGAAATGCTAAAGTGGGTACCCCCTTAACCAGCACTGCTATGGAAATGTATGTATTCCAATTATTTTTCTATTGATAAATTCTTAAAGTACAATAGCTGAAGAAGTGAATACACTTGAAATGAAACAAAAACTTCAAATTTAATTTTTAGCCTTATGTGAGACTTTTTTTTAATACCAGTCAGTTAAGACAGTACAGGAGAAACACTCATATTTGATCTAGAGATATTTAAAGCTTATTAAAGACTAGAACAAGAAGCATTTAATAATCAATATTGAGAAGCAGATCTAGATTCTATAAAAAAAAATTAAAAAGTATTTTGAGCAACAAGTGTAATCAATCATCAATGACTTGAATGAATGAAACAACTGTTGATTTTCATAGCAGAATGACTGAGTTGAGTCTCAGTTGAGTCAACAACCATTTGGCCCAGCTCAGTGCAGTACTACTAGATCTAGAAATTAGAATCAAGAGTCTAGATAGAAGTAGATTTAATTTAATGCCTAGATTAGGATAGATCATGTAGCTCTAGATTCTATTCTAGATCTGAATATTGACTATTGACTATTATTACATTCTTCTAGTCCTACTCCTTAACTTAAGCCCAAGTCTGAGTAGACTACTAGATTCTAATACTAATCTAGATCTAAAGAATCATAGATTCCATCTGTCTGTCTGTGTCTGTAATGTAGTGTCGAGTGTCTCATTCAAAATAAACTCATTGTACTTGTTAGATCTACTTGTAGACTGTTGTCAGTGTAGTGTAGTAGAGTAAGAGTGTAAAAACTCACTTACCAGCGTAATTGTCAAAAACTGTAGGTACATATTCCGTTGGAAATTTATTAGTTGCATAGCTCATCAACATGCAAGTCTTCCCAACTGCTCCGTCACCAACAACAACACATTTTATAAATTTGTTTTCAGTCATTTTTAATTGATAAAACGCTTCCTGATTATCTAGCCAGCTTAGTCCATTTAGACATTTTGAATAATGTATTCATAGGTCAGTGATGTGTATATCTTTTTCCTGTAGAATTACCTCCCTTAGGTAATTCCGGAGAAAATAAAAATTAAAAAAAAAAGACTATGAATTCATTTCTAAATTTATCTAGCTGTAAATAATTTCAAGGTGAATCATCATTTTGCAGTGATTTGGATCTATTAGTAGAATCCGGATTTAAAAAAAAACACAATATTATAATAACAGACGTTATGAATGTATTCAGTCACTCTCTTACACTAAAGTAGGTTTAAAAAGGAAAAAAAAAAAAAAAAAAAGGTGGGGGTCGTGAAAGTGACTTGATCAAGAAATGAAACTTTCCTTGGCCTGGGGACACACATTAAGCCGGCAGAATTTCACACGTTAGCAATGATCTGCTGAATATCTTTTGACGACAGGCTGAACAATGTCGATTTTTCAAATACTATATAAAATTATCGTTCGGGCTCCATGTTTGCTTTCTGTGTATGACTCATGTAAAGCAAATACAATTGGTTGATTTCTTTATCATTCATTCTACTTACACATACTGTAAATAAAAATTTAAAAAAAGAGGGGGGATGGGGTTATTTGCCGTTCCCCTTGGACACTACGACTGCATGGAAGGTGAGGGAGGGGGGGGGCATCGTTCCGACATTGATTGAAGCCCAAGGTTTCATCTCACTTTTTTTTTTCCTTCTAGTTTACAAAGAAGAAATGTAAATGTACACAAAGAGATAGATGTGCTTTTCTTTAGCGTATAATACAGTGAAGTGAAACTAAGAAGTAAGAAACTTTAGTTAGAGAATACGAGAAAGACTTTTTTTTACAAAGAAAAATATGTAAATGTACAATTGTACATAAAGAGATAGATATGTTTTTTAATGTAGCATATTGTAATAACTGAAGGGAGGCAAACTCAACGAGACATAGATGTTTATTTACAGGACATCACAAATACATGTAGAACAACATGTCTGGAGCACAGTATCTTTACATCAGCTCTCACTTGGGCGGAAATCCTTTTCTCTCTAATGTCAACATTCGACTTAGTCTTGTCACTAATAGAGCAAACCTTCTTTCTGCACTAGCCTGGATTGCGGTGCGCATGGCAGAGTTATAACAGTAGAATACTGTGATGTGACTAACACAGAAGATGTGACCTAATAAGTACAAAGAAACATATGTAAATGAAGGTTTTATATCACAATTTTCGAGTTTTATCCTTTTACTATTATAACCATTAACCAGCTCTACATAACGTTCATTTAGAAAGATCTGTTAAAGGGAAACTCCGATAGTTTTTCCAATTTGAGTTATTGACATATTTAAATTCTGCGTAAAAAGTTGTAATAGTAAACATTATATCATTTTTTTATTTAAATGCTTAGAAAATTTTATATTTAATAAATTAGTAAATACTTGACATCTGAAAAAAAAACGGGATTCCTTGAGATTTTGTTTTAAGTTATTTCATGCGTCACTTCCCTCAACAATACTGAAAGAGTAACTTGATTTAACCAATCGTATCGATTCATTCTTACAGTAGCAGTTAGGCTGTTAGGCTTAGTGACGGCCTAGTCCAGAGCTATGATACAGTTATATAGATAGATCCAAAAGCATTAGGATAACCAACTCGAGAAAAAAAAGTAATATTTTCATCTAAGCCCCTCCCTGTCCCAAGAAGTAAATAGATCGTGTGTCTGACTGATTCGAACAAACTGGTCAGTGTAAGGCTAGTCGAGACTACGTGCAGTCGGTCATGACAAGACAACCAAGCGATAGTGTTTGTTGTGTGTTGAGTGGTCTGGCGAGACAATACAGACTGCCGTGGTTAGTCAAGCATGTAAATCTACTTTTAATACGCATTTTTCTTTGCTTACAAGATCCTATATCTAACTGCATAGACCAAGATATATTTCTTTTACGAGAATGTAAACTTTGCTGTATGATCTCCTGTTATACAATAAGTCAATAGATTAAAACACCTTTGTGACGTCACATAGAAACCCGGTGAAAGTCTGACTGTTTTGGATGCGCAGGAAAATTACGTCGGAAAAACATCAATTACTAAGTTATTATTGCACATTTTAAAAAAAGAAGAATATATTCATTATCTGTAAATCAAAACACATATCATATCAAAAATTGTCAAAACCACCGGAGTTTCCCTTTAACAAACACAATGTAGGTGCAAGGTGCTTTGATTATTTTTTTTTCATGAAAAACTTTAACTAGTGACAATCTACTGTAGACGTACATAGTAATCCTAGTCATTATTTCCTCCGTTATAATAAAAACAAATATCTGGAAGAGTAAGAACAGCTTCAACGTAAAATTAAAACTCTGTTCCTCGCTAGGGGTCTCTGTAGGCCTATTCTGGATCTACATTTGGCTTTGACAGTTGACGCTGAACGCTGAGGCTAAAAGAAGAGTTCTAGACTCTGAGAGCAACAGCCTCACTAAACAAACCTACTAAAGATGATTACGCGCTCTTGACAAGATGGCTGCT
This sequence comes from Biomphalaria sudanica, assembly GCA_036873155.1. Taxonomy (NCBI): domain Eukaryota; kingdom Metazoa; phylum Mollusca; class Gastropoda; family Planorbidae; genus Biomphalaria; species Biomphalaria sudanica. Next base: position 14,586 of record JAZGLO010003540.1, read on the forward strand.
CCCTGTTTACAGTTATCATAGATGAGTTAAATTTTCGTTTTGTCGTATATAAACCAAATAAAATTCCTTTAAAAAGCCTAACCCAAAAAGGAAG
>JAZGLO010003541.1:0-17212 GCA_036873155.1 Biomphalaria sudanica
AGTGTGACGATTTGGCCGAAGGATAGTATTAATAAGTTGACGAATTCATATGAAATGAAGAAAGAAACATCTCTCTGTATTTCTTCAAAACTTCTTTAATAACTTCTTCAAACTTTCACATCAAAATTAACTTCTTAATTCAATTACAACTTGACTTGATACTTCATAAATAAAACTTAAATGTTACATAAAACTTCTCTTAGTATAACTTCAACTTCAACTGTTAAAACTTTACTTAATGGATCCGCTAATAACATATAACTCATTACTGAGAGAGAACCAACGCTCTACAAGATCTACTACTATGCGAGGACCAACGCTCTACAAGATCTACTACTATGCGAGGACCAACGCTCTACAAGATCTACTACTATGCGAGGACCCCGTCTGACTCACTTTCCCTTAATTTATACTTTCTTTGATCGTACATTCCAGAATCCTGGAACCTTCTCTGATAATTATTTTAGTAACTTTGACCTTCTAGAAGCTGACGTGTGCTATTTTTTTCCCTTAACCTCTTTCTTCGATTGGACATCTAAAATTAACTTGTTTACGCTGGACACCTGCACTGGTTGACCTCGAGGTTCTAGAAACTGGTCGAAATAGGTCACAGACTCGACTCGTGACATTACCCCCTTGCCTTTTTAGCATTTTGTATGCAATATAAAATGCGTAAAATAACTTTATTACTATTCTAATATATGCACACAAAAAAACAAAAAATTCATGCATTAAAAATACAGAGCTCATAATTCAAATAATTGCTTCATTACATTTACATAATTCAAAATTCAAAATATTATACACATTTAGCATATATAGTAAGTATCACAAAAAATACAGCTTAGTTCCATACAGCACTATATGATATTTGAGTATGAACTTTTCTAGCTTTTGAAACTCAAGAAAATATCAAAATTATACAACTTCACAATACTGAAAAATATCTGTCATCTTATCATATTATTTGCTAATACATAATATCTGAATATTAACTTATTTTTCAATATATGAAATCTAAACATGTACAATGCCAAATTACTCATTTCTAAAACTATTATAACAACAGTACTAAGGTAAATATACTAAGTAATAAACAATTGCATGACATAATTATTAAAATAAATATTGACACAGCTGTACAGTCCTGTTAGATTTACAACTTTCTTCTTTCCAGGTACTTGAAACAATTCTAGTCTGTCTGTATATTTCTTCTGTTCGGGCACTGGAAATAATTCTAGTCTATCTGTACATTTCTTCTTTCTTGGTTCTTTATAGTTCAAAATACGTTTAACAATATTGTCCTGTGTTTTCAGAGAGTTTTGTTCAACTCTGCTGTTGAAAAATGTCACTTTTGGTTTCAATACAAACATGCTTAGTTTAGCTACAAATGTACGTTGTTTCAATTGGTACAGAATGTCTTTCAGTTCATGAATATGTTTCATTCTAGCTTTAAGCAACATACAACTATTGTCCTTATAATATTCTTTGCTTTTCATATGTTCAAATAAGAACTGTCCAAAATTGACACTAAATCTTTCTTTTAATGACAGTTTACGTTGTAAAACGATTGAAGTAGAAAACATTGAGTTCGATTGTTCATGAAAGCATGGCGCTAATAAATCAGTTAATTCTTTCTGCAGTAAATCTCTATTGTGCAAAGTTAGAGAATAAACATTTAAGTTGGCAAGTTTGTTAGTTTTTAAGTTAATCTCATTGTCTATTAATGTTGATATGTCAGGAACATCATGAAATATCTCAGTAAATTCTTCACTTGTATTCAACAGGTCTTTCATACTTTTCAACTTTAAATGATCTATGTCAATGTCTTTGATAGATTCACTTTGTTTTGATGTCGTTGGTAATAGTTCATTTCTATTGTCTTCATTTTCCTCTGGAATTGTTGCTAAGCATGTAACACTTTCTTCTAGTACTTTTGATAAGTTTTCTTTATCTGTATCCTCGTTGTATTTTTCAAGCATATGAACATGAAACACTTTGATATATTTGTTAATGTTGATTTCATAAGTTACGTTTGAAATCTTTCTGATGATAGTAAATGGACCTTGCCATGTATAAATCAGCTTGTTGCTCATGTCAGGTAACCATAACTTCACTTTGTCTCCTTGTTTTAAATTTCTAAGCTTTCTGTAATCCTTTAAAATTGTTTCACTTTGAATATTGACTTCAGCTTCTTGAGTTTTTCCACATGGCTTTATGACTGTAATATTTCTATCAAAATCTTGTTGAAATGTTTTCGTTTCTGAGTTATTTTGTTTTGACTTAGACAGTGAGTCATTTTTGTCTGGTATAATATTTTCAATAAGTTTGTAGCTTTGTTCAACATTCGCGCGTTGATCTGGAACTTTTGTCTTAGGATTGTTCATTTGACAAACTTGACATTGACTAACATGTTTCTTAACATCTTTCGTAATACTAGGCCAATAAAATTTGTCAAGAATTCTTTTCTTTGTCCTCGTCACACTTGCTAGTTTCGTATGTAGAAAATTGTGATTCGTTTCAATGATGTCTTGAGTATATTTCAGTGGTAAAATGATTTGTTCAACAAACTCATAGGTATCATAATTAACACTTTTCTTTACAAGTATGCCTTCTTTGAAATAAGGTACATGAAGTCCTGGCTGCTTTACAATTGTTTGCGCCTTATTGTACAATCTTGTCAAAGTTATATCTTTCCTCTGGTCAGCTTTAAATTCTTCATTATTAAATAGTTGAAATTCAGTAGTATTCTTGTTGTACTCATAAACAATGTCAGGTCCCTCAGTAATGTTTGTCTCTTTTTCTTCAGTTTCATTTCTTTCTGTTTCTTTTATTTCTTTAAGTTTTCTGTCTTCTTCTTCTTTTCTTTCTTTAAGTTTTCTTTCTTCTTCTTCTTTTCTTTCTTTAAGTTTTCTTTCTTCTTCTTCTTGAATTTCTTTAAGTTTTCTTTCTTCTTCTTCTTTTCTTTCTTTAAGTTTTCTTTCTTCTTCTTCTTTTCTTTCTTTAAGTTTCTTCTCTTCTGCTTCTTTGTCTTCTTGTCTTCTTTTTTCTTCCTTAATTGTTTTTCTTTCTTCTGCCTCTTTTTCTTCCTGTCTTCTTTTTTCTTCTCTAATCCTTTTTCTTTCTTCTGCCTCTTTTTCTTCCTGTCTTCTTTTTTCTTCTCTAATCCTTTTTCTGTCTTCTGCCTCTTTATCTTCTCTACGTCTTCTTTCTTCTGCCTCTTTATCTTCTCTACGTCTTCTTTCTTCTGCCTCTTTATCTTCTCTACGTTTTTGTATATCGTAATTTATTTGTGTAGTGCACCATTCCTCCATTCTTTCTTGTGGGATGTGAAAGGCAGCGGCTAATTTGATGTATTCTTTCCACAAGTACGAGACTAATGCCATTGTAATAACTTAATAACTGTGCTATTTATAAGTACTGCCTACACTAGCGATGACCGACACCTGTCCACAGGTGAGAGGTTAACTATAGCTGACCTAGTTAAATATCGATCGGTGTCTCCTCTTGAGGAATGTAAGTGGTCAGTGTATGTAAACAAACCAGTGTACTCTAGCTTTAGTAACGTTGCCTTCACAGCTTAATAGATATAGCTTTCACAGCTTTAGGAAATATAGCTTTTACAGCTTGGTAAATGTAGCTTTCACAGCTTAGTAAATATAGCTTTCACAGCTTAGTATATGTAGCTTTCACAGCTTAGTAAATGTAGCTTTCACAGCTTAGTAAATATAAAATGTAAGGTACTGACCTTAAAACAGATGATCTTTCACGTTTCATTACAAAGTTTCGTTTCAAAGATTGCCGTCTTGTTGAAGTATTCTGCAAGAGGCTTTTCTTAGAAGGCTTTATTTGGGCTTTGTCGTTCAGAGAGGCTATAAATCACTCGTTAGAGGCTTTATGAAGATTCGTAGAACTTGCTAGAATGTGTCGACTTTCCTCTTTGAAAATGTAGTATGTGATGCTTGACTTCGTCGTTGTCTTTATTTATAGATGCCTTTTTTCGTCAGGAGGTACCAATATATGTAACGTATTTATTCTTCGATGTCGCCTTTATTGTTTGATGCATGTATTCATCGATGCCTTGCCTTATTTATCGGAGGTGCCAATATATGTGACGCCTTTACTCTTCGATGCTCTTTGCCGGAGGTGCCATAATATGTGACGTTTTGGGCCGAAGGATAGTATTAATAAGTTGACGAATTCATATGAAATGAAGAAAGAAACATCTCTCTGTATTTCTTCAAAACTTCTTTAATAACTTCTTCAAACTTTCACATCAAAATTAACTTCTTAATTCAATTACAACTTGACTTGATACTTCATAAATAAAACTTAAATGTTACATAAAACTTCTCTTAGTATAACTTCAACTTCAACTGTTAAAACTTTACTTAATGGATCCGCTAATAACATATAACTCATTACTGAGAGAGAACCAACGCTCTACAAGATCTACTACTATGCGAGGACCAACGCTCTACAAGATCTACTACTATGCGAGGACCAACGCTCTACAAGATCTACTACTATGCGAGGACCCCGTCTGACTCACTTTCCCTTAATTTATACTTTCTTTGATCGTACATTCCAGAATCCTGGAACCTTCTCTGATAATTATTTTAGTAACTTTGACCTTCTAGAAGCTGACGTGTGCTATTTTTTTCCCTTAACCTCTTTCTTCGATTGGACATCTAAAATTAACTTGTTTACGCTGGACACCTGCACTGGTTGACCTCGAGGTTCTAGAAACTGGTCGAAATAGGTCACAGACTCGACTCGTGACAGTCAGAGACTTAAGACTTATTATTGAGATCTAAGTCTAAATCAACAGCTAGGCCTATATTGATCTAAAGGCATTAGGATAACCAACTGAGAAAAAAATCTTGATCCACACCCTCTCTTACCATTAAGTAAATGAATAGACTGTATCCAACTGGTTTTAACAACCTGGTCAGCTAGACATACTCATGTAGGCCTAGTGTACTTTACGTGTGTAGTCGATGATACTACAAGATTACCCTGCATCTTTTTCATTATGCGTTATGCAATAGTGTTTGCTTAGTGGTCAGACAAGAAAATAACACACTGGCGCGGCTAGTAAAACATACCCTCCCTACCCAGAAAGTAATAGACGGTGTGTCCGACTGATTGTAACAATCTGGCCAGATAGACGTACTTGTGTAGGCATATATAGTGTACTGAGTGTGCAGTCCATAATGATAAGACCACCCTGTTTTTTTTTCCCTTGCGCGTTTAACGGTATGGTTAGTCCAGCATGTATTTGACACTATAAAATGGTTATACAGGTCCAATGTTTTTAAACTCCAACGATTTCGTTTCTATTTCTTTGGTTATTAGATCTAAATTTGAAATTCTAAATCCATGTTATTTAATGAGATTTTAAACTTTACCGGTACCGGTATAAGCAAGATTTTCCGTTATATAATAAGTTAATATATATATATTTTTAAAAGGGTACCATTTTTTTCTAAAGGTTTTAACTCAAGGCAAAAATACAAGCACACATATTTATTTTGACATTTTATTTTATTGTGCATTAACGTTTATGTAAGAAACATATTCCTTAATACTGATTTTATTATAGATAAATATTACTAGAATGTGAAAAGAATAAGATCGAACCGTAGGCATACAGTCGGATGATTATATCTATATAGGTCTAGTTTAACCCCCCCCCCTCCCCCCCCCACAAAAAAAAGTTATGAATAGTTTGTTATAGTTTAATTAACTATCTTTTGAAATTCATGATAAACTAATAGTTTAACTACTTTATTTTAGTTGAAAACTAGTTTAACTTTGAAAAGTTAGTTTAGTTCCCATCACTAGTGACCATTCCAATATTCCATTCGATATAAAAGATTGTTTGTGAAAAGTGCGTGTATAAATCTAGATAAGAACATTATCATGCACTTATATGTATCCTCTCCCTAAGGCACTGCAGCCTGGTCATGATTTGCAAGATGTCAGAAGTCAGAATAGTGAAATATCCAAATCATCCACTGCGCCAAACTCCTCCAGAATTAAAAGCTCCGGCTCGGATTCCATTATCTCTGGCAGCGGTGACGTGTCCGCAGTTAGGGAGTCTCACTCAGAGCACACGGCCGACTCCACGAGCTCAGAGAAGCAGGACAAGGACATGCAGGACAAGGAAGTGAAGAAAGCGAGAGATAAAGAGACTCTGGGCAAACCACGTGGGAGGGAGAGAGAAAGAAATAAGAGGAAGAAAGACCGCGATGACCGCGCCAGCTCCACGGGGAAAACGAAATGGCTCCGGAATACATTGGGGCACGTCCACAGGATGAACAATGAGCTGATGGAGGGAGATAATGTGGGCAGCCTTCAGGAGACTTCTCATCCTCAGGCAAAGACGCAAGCTGATTCGAAGTCTGAGGAAGAAGATAGATTAGCGACGCCGAATGACGCCGTAGTAGAGAGACTATGGGAGATAGCTAAATTGCTAGACACTCAGGAAACTTCAAGGAGTGAAGATGCCGGGGATGTTAGAGAACGCAACTTGAAGTCCACATGCGGGCTCGAGTCTCAGACCGTTGCCAACAGTGAGGTAACCCCGTTGGCAGACTATCATGATGCCAGAGCTTCACACAGACCCACCGTTTCTAGCGATACAGAGAAAGAAGAAGAGAAAAACCGGGACGATTCTTTTACAACCGCGGAGTTGAGTAAACCCGCCTCGAGCAGATTAGGAAAAAGAACTTCGCTACATCGACAGAAACATCCAACAAGCGGAAGTGTAGTGAACAGCGCGTCGGTTATTCCTGAGCAAGACGATCTGCGGCATGAGTCTTCCGTGGATCAGGGGAGAGAACTGATCTGCGTGCAGGACATCAAACAAATGGAAGGTGAACTATTGTCCACAGACATGAGTACATATTTATTCCACTCAGCTGGCTCTTATCTCACATTAGGAAATGATGACATGCAGACATGCACCAAGGAAATGGAAGGCCAGAACACAGAGCAATCTCTTATTACAGCATCTTGTGGTCTGGAACCGCTGAGTGTCATGTATGATGAATCATTCAACCATCCTCCAAAATACTTGGAGAGCACCCCAACGGACTGTTCCCGGGTATCATCTGAGGTAGGCGATTTAGCAAACGAGGTACAACCTGCAGAAAATGTCGACACTGCTGCGAGAAATCGAGACAGTCGAGGTCCAATCGGTCCACATGACAACCATGCCGAGGGTGCTTTTGCCGGAAAGGGCGAGCATGAACTTGCCAGGGAGAACACTTTCGAGTCAAGGCCAACGCAAGAGAACATGGACGTCTCAGAGTATTTCACAGCTAACAACCTAGAGATGGGATACGACACTGGTTGTGAGACGGCTAATTTTGTTGCCTCTCACGTTAACTTGCACGATATCTCGGAGCAGTCGATGACTTGTGAAGACGATTCCTTTTACGAACTTAACTGCCATAAAGAGGAGCCCGTGAAAGATGGTGTGGGCGAAGCTGAGCCGCTAGGCAACGCCATCTGGGAAGAGCAAGAAGAAAGCATTAAGATAAAACAAGCATCGGCTCATGAGACCGTTGGTGATAAAGTTGTTTTGGCTCCTGCAGAGGTCAGAGAGGAACAAGAAGAAGAACAACTTAACTTCCATAAAGAGGAGCCTATAAAAGAGGGAATGGGCGAAGCTGTGCCCCTATGCAATGCCATTTGGGAAGAACATGTAGAAATCATTGAAATAGAACAAGCATCAGCTCACCGTCTTACTGAGGATAATGTTCGTCTGGGTGCTATAGATGTCAAAGACCTGAAATATAATGAAGAAAAACACGACAAGCTCTACACCAAAGACGTAAGGGTTGAAGACACCTCGGTAGCAGGAAACATGCCTGTAGCTGTGGCTAATGTACAAAGTGAAGGTACTAAATCACTTTTTGAAAGTCATAATCAGGTTCCCGGTGATCTTGGGGGTGACAATCAAACGGCGCTTCTTGCAGATGAATGCGACGAGCCCGAGTCAACACAAAGACTCCACGATGCAGGCGATAACTCTAAAGGGAAGGTGTCGGAGCATGATGAAGTGGTACCACAGCATTCAGGTAACATAAATTTATCGAAAGAAGACATGGATCTATATAACACCATCCCTGAAACAGCGACATTTTTGGAACCACAATCAAATGAGGAAAAGGACCACATTTATAAAGTGATGTCCACCAGAGAGTCTCAAGCTTTTCTCGAGATAGACCTAAAGATATCATCTAGTGGTTGTTTAGATAATCACTCTGAGAATATAGGAGAATCAGTTGACCAGCCATATCAGCATAAACATGAAGACTTTAGGAATGAGGTTAAGACGATGTGCATTACACTAGAAACCCAGAGAGAAGCAGCAACAAAGGATTACAAAAATTTAGTAGAAAATTTAGAAGATTTATCAGTATTACCAGATGATGAACACAATCTTGAGGTAATAGAAGAGACAGATGAAGTAGACCACTCAAACCTTGCTAAAGAGAGTAAACATGTCCTCAAAGATGATGGTCCAACGGATACTGTTGCAAGTGGACTCCAAAGCAATGTTTCCAATATAGTTTCCAAAACCTTAAGCAGCTTCGGCATACCAATTGCTTTCTTAGGCACCAACTCTGGAAGCACTTTGTCTGAAACTGGCGCTGGAGAAGAACAGCCGAACGCTAATGTAGGTGTCACCAATAGGTTGCCTGATGGTAACGTGACTAGTTTGGCATCCGCTGAGGGGAGCTGTGTTGATGTGGGTGCACTTCACGGTGAAAACTCAGAAAGCACACCGGATATTTCACCCGGTGTTTCTAACAAGAGCAGCAAAAGGGTACTAAACAAGACTAGCAGTGAGATGTGCAATAAAATAATGGCCGTACACACATCCGTGCTAAGCGGTGATCCGTTTCAGTACACTACTAAAATTATTGCTGAAGCTGAAGGCACTGACGTTGACGATGCTGTCACGTGTTCCAACTGGGCAAAGGTTTCTAAGATCAGCGATGTCAAAATGGACTCAGATGACATGAAAAGCTACCATGCAAGACTAAACATCTGCCTACATGAGCTGAAGTCTAGAATAGAGGAAGTTGATACCGCGGTTGACGAAGTCCAAGTTGTACATACTAAGAACGATACATCGGACAAAGTTGAATCTCCTAAAAAGGCGACATCCAACACAGGCCCAGATCCCCAACAAGAAGAGAATGAAACACTTGTAAGACTGGTAGGATCTAATGTTGACTTTGTCCAGTCCTCTGAGCAGGAGATGTACGAGAATGTATATCAAACTCCATTCAATGGTTTTGGTTTGAGTCCCATAGCACGCTCTAAATCACTAACAGACATTAGTGATGCAATATCTAGTCTTGTTGACCAATTCGATGATAGTATTAACATATCAGGAACATTTGAACTAAATGGAATCTACGGCCAGGAAACAACTCCTCATGATAAACATAGTAATGAAGTTTATTTTACTGTTGATACAGAGGCTAGCAACAACATACAAATGGAAGGACAGAACATCCCATTTAAGTCAATGACAAAGGTAAAGATCGATAAAGATCGTGCAACTAACTGTAAATCGGCTGGCTCAGGTTCAGAATCTGACGTGGATTCAAAAATCAGTAGCGTGGACAGATCGCCTGTCTGTGTGGTCAACACCTCTCTCTCCCAGGTGACTTACAAAGCAACACCTTATGTCGGCGAGGTTACAACCGCGTCTACAGTTGAAAGCGACGTCGACGAGATAATAGAACGGAACAGTGTGAACCAAACGTATGCAAATATCACGGGTCATGTCACTGGGTCATCATCTAGCGCCGAACTTGTGCTGGCAATGACAACTGAAAGTACCAAACATGAACACATTGCTGCCAATGTAGATCATTTGGAGAGTCAAGATAGTGTGAAAGGAGAAGACCTCAAAGACGTTGAATCTAAATTTGGCAACGAAACTATGGCAGTAGACAAAGTCAGTGGTATTGATAACATGATTAATTATGAAGATTCAATCAATGACAAGGAAATGAAAAATGTTGATAAACTCAATGTCATAGAAGAACAGGATGAAAAGCGAGCCATTAAAGAAGTTGATAAACTGGAAAAAGACGATGTTGAAACCATGTCCGATCTTTTGATAAACGATGGTTTAGAAAATGTTCACATGAATGATGTAGTGCCTATAGACTGTGTTGATACAATCAATGATGTAGAAGAGACCGCAATAGAAAAGAATGAGAAAAAGATTCATATTGATACTGTAGACGTAGTTGATAACGTTGATAACATCAGTGATGTCGACGATGTTACCCAACTCGGAAATATCCATTATCTCGCTGACTTAGACCAAGTGGATAAGTCCGATGATGTTCAAAAAGATAATGAGCAAGTCAAGAGTGAGGAAAGAGTTGATAATGAGAATGGCGTGATGGATGTTAAGTATGCAGACTATGGAAATAGAGTTGAAAATGTTGGTGTTGATAACACTGACAGTGGTATGGCTAACGGTACCAACGTAGTCACCAAACTAAAGGGGAATGGCGGTGACGACAATGATTTGGGATGTGGTGATGAGCTAGACACAGAAAAGGATGAAATGGTCGTTCAACTATGCGAGGCAGCGAATGTTAATGATATTGACGAGGGGAATGGTGCAGAAAGCAATGGGAAAGCCTGTGAAGTTGAAAATGTTGATCAAGTCTGCGATGTTGAAAATGCTGATGAAGCCTGTGATGCTGAAAAAGTTGATCAAGTCTGTGATGTTCAAAATGTTGATCAAGTCAGTGATGTTCAAAATGTTGATGCAGTCTGTGATAATGTTGAAATCGTTGAGGAAGTCTGTGATGTTCAAAATGTTAATCAAATCTGTGATGTTCAAAATGTTGATCAAGTCTGTATTGTTCAAAATGTTGATCAAGTCAGTGATGTTCAAAATGTTGATGCTGTCTGTGATAATGTTGAAATCGTTGAGGAAGTCTGTGATGTTCAAAATGTTAATCAAATCTGTGATGTTCAAAATGTTGATCAAGTCTGTATTGTTCAAAATGTTGATCAAGTCAGTGATGTTCAAAATGTTGATGCTGTCTGTGATAATGTTGAAATCGTTGAGGAAGTCTGTGATGTTCAAAATGTTAATCAAATCTGTGATGTTCAAAATGTTGATCAAGTCTGTAATGTACAAAATGTTGATCAAGTCAGTGATGTTCAAAATGTTGATGCTGTCTGTGATAATGTTGAAATCGTTGAGGAAGTCTGTGATTTTCAAAATGTTGATCAATGCTATGATGTTCAAAATTTTAATAGCAAGAAAAATTGGAAAAAATCATTTCAAATACATAAAACACAAATTGGCGTTTTAGAATCTAAGATGGAAAACAGTCAAAAAGTCATCGATTTGGAAAATGTTGAACAAGACACTGATAAAGAACATGTTGAACAAGTCTATGTTCAAGGAACTGTTGAAAAAGTCAATGAAGTAAACTATTCTGAACAGCAATTATCACAATTCGGGGAAGACATTGTTGAAGATAATTCTAGAAATAAGGAAGCAGCCGATGGTAGAATTACTTCTGATGAAACAGGAAACGAAAATGTCAATGACGTCAGCTATGAGTATGCAGACAGCTGTGTCGACCACGTGGCCGGATGTAATGACAGTCAAGATGGCGCTAGAATTAGCATCGTTGATAACGAAGCTGTACACAGTGCTGTTGATAACCATGGTTATGAGAATGATAAATCTACAGTCGATTACAACCAAGATGATCTAGATCGAATCAGACGTTTCGATTCAAGTTATAAAGAGGAATCGATAGACGATAAATTAAGTTACATAGGTACCTCCAGCAACGTAGATGAACCTTTTTTCACACATATCGAAGTTGGCAATTATGAGGGAAAAGAAATGACGTCATGTATTGCTAAGCAGACTACAGCCGGAGTTACCGATCTTGGTCAAAAGCAACAGGATATAAAAGAAACCGCAGACATTGACTATGTGGCTAATGCTGTTTTATTTAAAGCAGAAGAAAGATCTAAGATGGTGGATTGGTTGGAGAGCGGTGTGGACGAAGGAGGCGCTGATACTGACGTGGCAGTTTCAAAGTGTAATCATATCGATGTAGAGGATAGTGACAATGTTGATGGGGCCGTCGATCAAGCGAACGGAGCTAGAAAGAGTGATGTGGATGAATTAGCTCGTAATGACAACCAGGAGAAAGTGTGTGGAGACTTCGCTGCTGATGATGGGGCTAAAGAATCTGATGGTAATGGAGGTACTGTTATACATGGTACAGGTACAGACAGAACTGACATTTCTGATGTCAACATAGCTGAAAATGGCATTGCTGAAATTGGCATATCTGAACTAGACATTGCTGAACATGATACTGCTGAGACCGTTGCTTCAGCTGAAGGCAAGGATAATTCTGAATTATTCCGAGTTGAAACACTTGATGTCATAAAAACTTCAAGGGTTAACTACATAGTTCATGTTGATAAGACCGGTGTTGAAACAGTTGAAGCTGGCACAGCAGGAGTAAGTAAAGCTGAAGACACAGCTGGCTGTAATACGGCCGAAGTTGGAGCAACGGCTGCTGCAGGTGTAACCATCACAGACAACATTGAACTCAGATTTCTTGATAATGTAGGTGATAACAAGGAAGCAGATGAGAGACCATGTGATGCTACTGTCTATACTGTTCTGTCTTCGGGCGAGTCCTTGGGGATGGTACATTTGGATAAGACGCTGTTTGGAGAAGTACGTGCCCAAGAGAAAGAAGAAAATATAATATGTGAAGGGGTCACGTGTGACAATGCTGTTAAGAAGATTGTCGCAGCTCAAAAGGAAATATTTGAAAAGGATGCCCCAGGCTTAGAGGGTATGCCTGATGAGGCCACAAAAAGCCAGATTTCGGAACCTAACAACACTGCTGCAACCAACAGGGAGATTGTCCCACTCTCGGAGTATGACTCCTCCCATGGAGATGTGCCAGCAGACAAGAATGCTGCACAGTACGAGACAGGGCCCTACATTCGAGAGAACATCTTGCTTCATGACGCGGAAACCAATGAAGACGGGACATTTGCTGAACTCTTTGTTACACAAGATCAACCCTTGATGATGGACAGTGATGGCGGACAACGAAATAGCCACATCGAAAATGAGCAGGGAAATAGTGATGATGACATCTACGGAGATGTTTGTATATCTAAATCTGATCAGGAACAAATGTTAAGACATAAGCAAGAACTTATTCTGAACTATGATAATGATTTAAAACACTTTGAAATTCAAGATGCAGGTGAAAATGAATCAGAACACGTTTCACGTGACGTTAAATCAGAACACATTTCACATTTAGTTGAATCAGAACACATTGATCTTCAAGTTGAATCAGAAAACGTTTTACGTGAAGTTGAATCAGAACACATTTCACGTGAAGTTGAATTAGAACATATTGATCTTGACGTTGAATTAGGGCACATTTCACGTGAAGTTGAATCAGAACACATTGATCTTGACGTTGAATTAGAGCACATTTCACGTGAAGTTGAATCAGAACATATTGATCTTGAAGTTGAATTACAACACATTTCACGTGAAGTTGAATCAGAACACATTGATCTTCACGTTGAATTAGAACACATTGATCTTGACGTTGAATCAGAACACATTGATCTTGACGTTGAATCAGAACACATTGATCTTGAAGTTGAATCAGAACACATTTCAAGTGAAGTTGAATCAGAACACATTTCAAGTGAAGTTGAATCAGAACACATTTCAAGTGAAGTTGAATCAGAACACATTGATCTTGACGTTGAATCAGAACACATTGATCTTGACGTTGAATCAGAACACATTGATCTTGACGTTGAATCAGAACACATTGATCTTGAAGTTGAATCAGAACACATTTCAAGTAAAGTTGAATCAGAACACATTTCAAGTGAAGTTGAATCAGAACACATTTCAAGTGAAGTTGAATCAGAACACATTGATCTTGACGTTGAATTAGAACACATTGATCTTGAAGTTGAATCAGAACACATTTCACGTAAATGTAAATCAGAGCACATTTCTCGTGAAGATGAAATAGAACATATCGCAGGTCAAGATGAATCAGAATACATTGTACTTGAATATGCATCGAAACAAATTGTACTTGACAATAAATTAGAAAACATAGCTCGTAAAGATAAAGTAGAACATAATGCATTTGAAAACGAATCAGAACACGCTGTTCTTAAGGATAATTCAGAACAAATTGCACTTAAGGATGAATTACAACACATTTCCCGTGAAGATAAATCAGAACAAGCTGCAATTCAGGTCTATGAAGAATTATCAGATGAACAGAAAGTCTTTGAAGAAATATCAGATGAACAGAAAGTCTTTGAAGAAATATCAGATGAACAGAAAGTCTTTGAAGAAATATCAGATGAACAGAAAGTCTTTCAAGAAATATCAGATGAACAGAAAGTCTTTGAAGAAATATCAGATGAACAGAAAGTCTTTCAAGAAATATCAGATGAACAGAAAGTCCTTGAAGAAATTTCATATGAACAGAAAGTCTTTGAAGAAATATCAGATGAACAGAAAGTCTTTCAAGAAATATCAGATGAACAGAAAGTCCTTGAAGAAATTTCATATCAACAGAAAGACTTTGAAGAAATATCAGATGAACAGAAAGTCTTTCAAGAAATATCAGATGAACAGAATGTCCTTGAAGAAATTTCATATGAACAGAAAGTCTTTGAAGAAATATCAGATGAACAGAAAGTCTTTGAAGAAATAACAGATGAACAGAAAGTCATTGAAGAAATATCATATGAACAGAAAGTCTTTGAAGAAATATCAGATGAACAGAAAATCTTTGAAGAAATATCAGATGAACATAATGTCGAAGAAATTTCATATGAACAGAAAGTCTTTAGAGAAATTTCATATGAACAGAATGTCTATAAAGAAATATCAGATGAACAGAAAGTTTTTGAACAATTATCAGATGAACAGAGAGTCCTTGAAGAAATATCAGATGAACAGAAAGTCTTTGAAGAAATAACAGATGAACAGAAAGTCTTTCAAGAAATATCAGATGAACAGAATGTCCTTGAAGAAATTTCATATGAACAGAAAGTCTTTGAAGAAATATCAGATGAACAGAAAGTCTTTGAAGAAATAACAGATGAACAGAAAGTCATTGAAGAAACATCATATGAACAGAAAGTCTTTGAAGAAATATCAGATGAACAGAAAATCTTTGAAGAAATATCAGATGAACATAATGTCGAAGAAATTTCATATGAACAGAAAGTCTTTAGAGAAATTTCATATGAACAGAATGTCTATAAAGAAATATCAGATGAACAGAAAGTTTTTGAACAATTATCAGATGAACAGAGAGTCCTTGAAGAAATATCAGATGAACAGAAAGTCTTTGAAGAAATATCAGATGAACAGAATGTCTATAAAGAAATATCAGATGAACAGAAAGTCTTGGAAGAAATTTCATATGAACAGAAAGTCTTTGAAGAAATATCAGATGAACAGAAAGTCTTCGAAGAAATATCAGATGAACAGAAAGTCTTTGAAGAAATATCAGATGAACAGAAAGTCTATGAAGAAATAACAGATGAACAGAAAGTCTTTGAAGAAATTTCATATGAACAGAAAGTCTATGAAGAAATAGATGAACAGAATGTCCTTGAAGAAATATCAGATGAACAGAAAGTTCTGGAAGAAAATTTATATGATAAGAAAGGCTATGAAAAAATAACAGATGAACAGAATGTTCTTGAAGAAATATCAGATGAACAGAAAGTCTATGAAGAGATATATGAACAGAAAGTCTATGAAGAAATATCAGATGAACAGAAATTCTTTGAAGAAATATCAGATGAACAGAATGTCTTTGAAGAAATTTCATATGAACAGAAAGGCTATGCAGAAATAACAGATGAACTAATAGTCTTTGAAGAAATAGCAGATGAACAGAAAGTCTTTCAAGAAATATCAGATGAACAGAATGTCCTTGAAGAAATTTCATATGAACAGAAAGTCTTTGAAGAAATATCAGATGAACAGAAAGTCTTTGAAGAAATATCAGATGAACAGAAAGTCTTTGAAGAAATATCATATGAACAGAAAGTCTTTGAAGAAATATCAGTTAAACAGAAAGTCTTTGAAGAAATATCAGATGAACAGAAAGTCTTTGAAGAAATATCAGATGAACAGAAAGTCTTTGAAGAAATATCAGATGAACAGAAAGTCTTTGAAGAAATATCAGATGAACAGAAAGTCTTTGAAGAAATATCAGATGAACAGAAAGTCTTTGAAGAAATATCAGATGAACAGAAAGTCTTCGAAGAAATATCAGATGAACACAAAGTCTTTGATGAAATATCAGATGAACAGAAAGGCTTTGAAGAAATATCTGATGAACAGAAAGTTTATGAAGACATATCAAATGTTCAGGAAAAAATACCAGATGAACAATACAATCAAGTAGATGAATTTTCTGAAAGGCAGATCAGGATTCAAGACCATGAATCAGAAGAAGACTATGATGCAGATAAATCAGACAATGTTCATTGTAGACAATACATTGCCTCAGAGAAAGTCAATGAAAATATTGAAAGTGATCAGCATGTGAAGCACAACGCCTTGAACATTGACAAAGACACTTTTGACTCTTTGGAGAACATTGACACGTCTGATGTGCCAGGTTCGGAGACTGAGGATGTTGGCCACAAGTACATCGTGCATGATGTCTTCGCCGACAGAGACATCCGACATCTTCACTTCTTACCTGACACGAACTATTTAGACGACGATTGGGTGATAGAGACCAATATAATGGACTTGACCAGAAGGCTCAATACTTTCAGACATTGTGATTTAGAGGAAGACAGACGCACACCTGTCGATGTGCCAATGGGTAATGCTGAATCATTCAATCAGGAACAAAACGCTGAATGCACACATTACGATGAGAACGGGGAACCTTTCGAAACGGGCTTCACAAGGGAAGTAAATCAAACAAACGGGGATGACGTCAATGAAGCCTATGCAAACGACTTTACTAATGATGGGAAATTATTCTCAGAACGCTTTGCAGACGATAATTATTTCGAGGATGAATGGGAAGCAGAAGTGGGCTTGATGGATATAACTAGACGGCTGAAAGCCTTT
>JAZGLO010003542.1:0-21760 GCA_036873155.1 Biomphalaria sudanica
GGCGTATCGAATATTTATTTCATAAATTATATAGATCTAGCTCCAGTTCGTTTGCTATAAATTTATATTTTAAAAAATTGTAAATATTTTACTCTGTAAGGCCTATTCTATAACATGTCATGTTTTGTTATATCTCTAAATCTATGACTCTATGAAATGCGAATGTATAATTGTCTTCAATGATAATAAAGAGTAATATTATTATTAGATTCATTATTATAACAAAAAAAAAATAGATTGTCTGGATAATACAGTTCTAGTCAACATTAATCTAGATCTATAGAGTTTAGAGTTACTTTAGGGTTATCTGCCCCTATTCATTGTTTACATTTGAATACGTGACTCTTGCCTTCCACTGAGTTTGTGCACATCTCCCTAGGTCTTGACTCTAGGTCTAGGTCTTGAACAATGTAACCGTGATGACAGTTTCTAAAATATTAATTGCCCCCACCCCACAAGCAGCTTAATAGTATGTTACAGGGTTAGATATTGTGTACTAGCTTTTGCTAAGGAGTAGGTCACACCTACAGTAGAGTAGGCTAGGTGCAGCTAGTACTTTAACTAGTAACTACTCCACTGACCACTGTTACACCCACTGGCATTGCTATCATATTTTTAAAAAGTTGTTGTGTGTGTGTAAGTATAAAGCTAAAGATACAGGCTTTTTCTACATCTAGAATCTAGTCTATGTCTATCATGATATAATATATATATATATTAATTATGTCTATTTCAGTATCTGATCTTATTAAATCTTGTAGATCTCCAATTTTTATTGAAAGTTGTATGTATCATATTATACATTTTTCTTGTGTAAGCTACAAAGTACAAATGAGTGCCATTAGTAATTTGCATATTTTAATTGTAGTAATTCTAAGGTTAAATAAGGAGCAATAGTTTGAGATATACATGGCATTGGCATGAAATTTGTTCTGTTGTGCTGTGCTAAGAATTTCACGCACAACAGAACAAATCCTAAACCTCAGAATACTCAGTATCTCCAACACCAAGAGAAGCTTTACCATGTCTTTATTGATTTTAAGAAAGCTTTCGGTTGAGTATGGCACAGGGCACTCTGGGCGAAAATGGAAAAAGTACGACATTAATAAAAACATAATTTAAGTTATCCAGAACCTCTACAAAGATGCCACCAGTGCGGTGTACTTCAACAATAATATTGGGGACTGGTTCAAAACCACAGTTGGAGTAAGACAAGGCTGCCTACTTTCACCAAAACTCTTCAATATCTTCCTTGAAAGGATAATGGAAGATGCTCTCGAGGGCTATGAAGGTACTGTAAGCATTGGAGGAAGTAGAATTACTAACTTGCGCTTTGCAGATGACATTGATGGCCTAGCAGGGACAGAAGAAGAACGAGCTGACCTTGTGATGCACATTGACAAGACTTCCAAAGCATATGGGATGCAAATAAATGTCAAAATGCTGATCTTCGGGGCTCGCAAAGACCTTCCTTCAGGGAACAGTACCAGGAAAAAGAAGAAGAGGCAGACAAAGAGATGGGAGGACAACATAAAAGAATGGACAGGCCTGCCATTGAAAGAGGTTCTAAACAAGGCAAAAGACAGGGAGGAATGGAGAAAGTCGGTCAAGTCTTGCTTGGTGCCCCAACGGTCCAACAGACTAAGGGATAGATAAAGGTAAAAAGCATGAAATGGCTAAAATCTTAATGTAGACCTACTAGGTCTGTTATTTTTAGACTCTTCTGTTGACAGACTGTCAATGATGCCATCAATTATTGATCATCTTTTAAATTTTTTTATTTTTTTTTACAAATGTCTTGAATGTATAACAGTAAGGCATTGTCTAGCATAACTTAAAGTAGCGTATATAAAAATAAATAATTATAGCGCTACTTTCATGCTTGTACCATGCTCAGAGCGCTATGGTCCAATCTCATTTGTGCACCAGTGGGGGGGGGGATTATCTAGGAGAGGGTTTTCTGTGCTGGCTTTAGGTGCTCAGTAAACACAGCTCTGCTCGAGTCGGGTGTCGAACCTCGAGGCCCCTTCATAGGTAGCCAAGCCAAATTCAAGCGCATTTAGCCTCTCGACCATACTTCCCACACTTTTAAAACTTTTATATGTGGTGCCTACTTGAAAAGAAAAAAAATACATTATATATTATATGTATCTATTACTATAAAGATTAACTCAGGTGCCATTTTTCCCTCACTGGCATAGAGAAAAGTAGCTTTAAAAAGAGACAATTGGAGAGCTCTCACAAAGGCTGCAGGACACACATTTAAGACCCCAAAAAAAGCCCTTAATGAAGACACTAAAGACAGGCACAGAAGATGAAAAGAAAACTTAAACAGACAGCCTGCATACAATGCACTAAATATGGAAAAATATGCAGGACGCAACTGGGTTTGCATAGTCATGTGAAACACTGCACTCATCCTTAATCTTCGGAATCAAAGACCTTGGTTTTATAACTGATGAATTTTTCTATACCCATGAATATGGTTACCTTTTTTCAAACTTTTAGTCGAAGTCTTGGATGTGTTTGTTAAGTACTTTCTGAACTTTCTCTTGAACTATGATAAGCCATTAGCACTATGATCAAGCACTTTTACTTCCCCCAGTTAAGTACCTCATTTGAGATGATTTTGACTCAAGGATATCAGTCCAGGCCTGATCCTAATATAAACCCCACTGTCTGCACTAGGACTCAAAATGAGAACATTTGGATTGAAAGCAGTGTATAATTTCTATCTTAAACATCTTCTCTATTAGAAAATGCATTTACTGCTTTTATGTAGTGCAACAGAGTTTCTAGAGTATTTAGGTAGCCATTAATTGTTTCCTTTTTTGAAAAAAAAAGCATTTCTCCTACAGTCATGTCCACAAGACCAGAAGACCTGCATCTGCGACTGAAAACAGATTTGGATCCTGACATTGATAAAGAAGATCTAGACATGCCTCCTCAGCAAACAGATTCAAATCTACTTTTTCAGTTAGGCATCAGTGCTCTATCTGGCATCCTATTTGGAATATCAATTGAAAAAGGAAGAGGTAATATTATATAGTCATGTTTAGGTGTGTGTATGGTCATGTTTCGATAAATAACAACTGTAAAGGAAACAAGGGCAATAAATTGTATTATTTTTTTCTGTACAGCTTTTTGCTGCTGAACTATTGTATCATTTGAGAATTTACAAAAACTGTTTGACAGTTAATCATATATATCTATCCAAAAAAAAATAATTATTTGTTGTTACCTAAACTCTAAGGCCAGTTTTTTTTTTTTCAGTTTTAACTTAGTGAATTAGTTATCTGTTAACCAATTTACACTTCTTCTTCTAGCCAGCTTTATTGCTGCAGAGCTGTCAGCTCTTTTGCAGACGCCTCAGAGGAAAAAAAAGTGTGCAGTTTTCTTCAGTTGTTCAGCACATATTTAACAAACACAAATTAAATTTACTTTCATAATATCTAGTTTTTTTTTAATCATTCTTGTTTTGCAATAAGTTGTGTTCTTTTTTTGCATTACCTTGTAACTTTTGAGATATTAACCCAAAGCTTGAATGAAACTGAGAAAAGGAAACACATAAATTAATACACATGTTAAGATTCCTTGCTGAATATGAACCACTTTTGTTTTCTGTTAACCTATTCACACAAGCTCGTCAACAAAAAAAAAGTTGATTTCATTCTATATATGTTTTTTATCATTCCTGTTTTGCAATAAGTTGTGTTCCTTGTAACTTGAGATATTAACCCAAAGCTTGAAAGAAACTGAGAAAGGAAACATGTTTTTTCTCTCTGCCTGTGTAGTTAACAAACATGTTTATATTTCTTGCAGTATTTGAACCACAGATGATACGAAACCAAATGCTGTTCAGCAACTTCACAATGCTGAAAATGTTTCTCTCAGCTTCTGCCACAGGTGATAAAAAAAATTCATTTTTCTTTTGGTACACACAAAAAATTGGTAAAAATATTTCTAATCCCACGGATTTATTATTGTTAGTCTAGATCTATTACAAATTAAATCACATGACTGATCCAATACTAATTGATATAATTACACTTTCATATAAGCTTTATTGTTGTTTTTTTTATTCTTATGTTGTTGTTTTTTTGGTTTTGTTTTCAGGAATGATAGCATTCTCACTTCTGACCATGATCCCTGCCACATCTAAAAAAATGAAGCTGGCACTGATTGAGTTTTTCAGTGGTCTGCGGACAAAAGGGTTTGCCTCGGCAGCTGTTGGTGGTAGTCTACTTGGTGTCGGCATGACCTTGTCTGGGGCAGTGAGTAACTTTATTTCAAATTTAACTTAGCTTAGTATTCTGTAAAATTATTTCCCTTATACATAAACAGCAAGTCATTTTTTGGTTGTACCATTATTAGCAACACTGCTTTGGCAATAAAAAAGAAAAAAAATCTCTATACTATTCTCCATAAATATAGATAATTAAAAAAATATATATATATGACTATTTATACACACAAAACAATGGGTTAATTGAAAGTTAAGAAAAAAAATGTATACAAGCACAAAAACTAATATATCTAAAAAATGCAATGTTTATAAAAATGTCTGGTAAAGTTACAATAGTATTAAGAAGTATGAACATGTACATTTCAGTTAGGTTCTAAGTGGTATTTGCTATAAAGTTAATTGTGCCAAACTGGCAGCACCAAAACTTCAGATTCTATAAATATTCACTAGAAATTCTATTGTCAAAGACAGGTTGTGGTTGGAAATATCACCATGTATCAGTATTGGTTTCCCAATACCTCATTCTTGAGATCATGAGGCAGAACAGTACATCTGAAATTGCATAACGTAACAGTACATCTGAAATTGCATAACATAAGATTTACTGCAAATTTCTGTTTTGCCTGCACAGCTAAATCTAATAAGGACTTTAAAGAAAACTTTTTATATATATGAAGTCCTTTTTGATGAGATGAAAGGTGGTTGATGTGACAGAGGTGCCCCATGGAAATGCTTTAAAGACCAGCTTAGGCACCAACTTGCTTTAACTGATATAGAAGAGAGCTCCTGGTTGCAGGCGGCTTCAGAACTAGACAGCTGGAGGTCACTTACTAAGGCCACAGGATACACAGTTAAGACCAAAAGAAAATCCGCTGCTGAGGACAGACGTAGAAGGCGAAAAGAAAATCTAAATTAGCCACCGTAGACAATGGTTATGCCTGCACTAGATATGGCAATATATTATTATTATTATAGCTTTTATATAGCGCTACTTTCATGCTTATAGCATGCTCAGAGCGCTTTTTGTCCAATCTCATTTGTGGACCAGTGGGGGGGAGGGGGTATCTAGGAGTTGGTTTTCTGTGCTGCCTTTAGGCGCTCAGTAAACACAACTCTGCCCGAGTCGGGAGTCGAGCCTCGAGCCCCCTTCTAGGTAGCCAAGCCAAGTTCAATCTTCGGACTCAAAGACTATTATATTATTGTATTGTATATTGTATTATTATACAAATATATATATATATATATATTGCTATCCTCAGTGTCCAGGTATGGTACTTGCCCAGGTAGGAGCAGGCGTTCCAAACTCAGGTAACAGAACATTCAATTTATTTTATAATTATAGCTTATATATATTATTATTAGTCAGTTTTATAAGTTACTGATATTCCTTCAGAAATTTGTTTACATCCTAGTCCAAAACTCCTTGGGTGGGGGATGGAAGAAGACAGGGCTTTTTAACTCTGGAACATTGTGACCATTGTCTGAAACTTATACCATATGCCTAGCAGTCATTTTATCCTTCATAATTTATTAAGAAGATTTTCCAGGAAATGTGGCAGGTCATTAGGTGTGAGGCTATGGTGCATTATGTCTATCTAGCCTTTTTAAAATTGTTTTTTTGCTCTGTATTCTCAGTATCTGGTACCAGTATGCACCCTATGCTGTTTGGTTGACTGCTTTCTTGTTAGGGATTAGCCCTCTTTTTTTCTTTGACTATAATTTTGTATATATATATATATATATCAGTTTTGTTGTTGTTGTTTTTTACCTTTTGTTTACTGCTTCTCTGAGACATTTTATTTCTTTTATTTTATATATTATTTTATTTATGTCATTGTCATTCACTAAGTTACCTTGCTGAGAGCCAATAAGAATAATATTTTTTTTTTTTGCATACTTATTGGGTTTTGTTTGCAAATAATAAAAATTATATTTTAAAAAAAAAGATACTTGTTTGTCTTCTATGAATATGTTTCACAAGATTACATTGTTTTTAAACGACCTACTTTCTAACTTTTTTTCTTTTTCAACTTTGTCTTCATTGCTGTCTTAGTTTATACCATGCTTGGTGGTTTCTGTGGAGTCTATCTGTATGCCCTGTCAGAGCCAGTGTTAACTCCAATGTTCAGACCTGCCAGAAAGAGTCGATATGACACGTACGTTATTTGAGTTTTCTTTTTTAACCAATTTAGTCATATCTCTGTTAAAGCTTGCAACATTTTAGCCACCGGGTACTAAAACATTATCATAATCTGTTTTGTCACGGTTTCGTTTTTTGTAGTTATTGATTTTGTTTTGGCTTGTAGATTGAATGAGTACATGAGCACTCCCTACTTCATCCTTGCCTGCCCCTTGGCAGCCATTCTTGGACTGGCAGTCTTCACTGTAGAAGTTTTGTATCCATGGCACACTCAGGTAATAGCAATATGGCTATGTTTTCCTGTAGACGATATAATTAATTATGAAGCTAAATACTGATTTTTAAAACTTAAGTTATGATTTAGGCCTACGTCACTCAGGTTGTTATAAACAATTTGATTGAAATGATGTGAATCCTGGTGAAGACTAGTATTTTTAATTTTGGGATATTTGGGCACCTCTGAGTCCACCCAGCTCTAATGGGTTCCTGACATTAGTTGAGGAAAAGTAAAGGCGGTTGGTCGTTGAGCTGCCCACATGACACCCTAATTAACCGTAGGCCACAGAAACAGATGACCTTTACATCATCTGTCCTATAGACCACAAGGTCTGAAAGGGGAACTTTACTTTACAATGCACACACAAAGGGGTTTTTCTTCCATAAGACTAATTGAATACTTTCATCTTCATACACCTGATAAAATACACAAAGGAAATTATTATTTGTTTTACCATATTTTAAAATCTATGTTTGTTTGTTACATTTTAAATCCTAACCCTAACTTCTATGATTATTCTTGTTCAGCAGACTAAGGGAATTTATTTTAACCCTAATTTTTTTATTCAAGGTAGAGATTTCTGGAAGTGGGATATTAGGTTCTCGTGCTTGGCCACCCTATGTAGCTGGAATGATTATCGGATCTTTGCAGATACCTACTGTGTTATCTGTTCAGGATACTTTAGGTCTGTTCAATTTCTTGTAGAATGACTTTTTTTTATTTGTGATGATGGCTTCTGAAAAGAAATATGTATCCCAGTAGGTTTAAAAAATACATAAATTGTTGCACATTGTCCCCCAATCACCCAACAGGAGCTCTCAAGATATAATAACTAGTAGTCTTATTAAGAACATTTGTTAAGGACATTTAAAACTGTAAGAAAAAGAAAAACAATTGTTTTCACAAGAAAATATGATAATTAACTAAATGTTGCTGAATATTTAATGAATACCTCTGAATATATTTTTTTTTAGAGAAAATTGCTTTGATTAATTTTGTTCATGTCATTCAGCTAGCATTTCAATTTTTTTTTTACTGTTTCCTATGCAGGTTCTGCTACCAGCTACGTGACCATTGGCTCACAAATTCTGGTTCTTAAACCTCTGCAAAAAACTTTTGAGTATATGAAGAAATACATGAGAGGACTTGGCAACTGGTGGCAGGTTAGACCGTAAAGTGAACATCCATTAAATAAAATTAGGCTTGAGAACATCCATATAAATAATCATGTGTGTTTTTTCTTTCACTTCTGTATAAGATTAACTTTGATTTTTTTTTTTCAGGTTTTTTATGTTTCTGGAGCTATCCTAGGAGCTCGTCTCTCAGCATCAGCTTCAGACACAATAGGTACAGTTGAAGGTATAGGTCAGTGGTATAGTTTCTTTGGTGGACTGGTCATGCTCTATGGCTCTCGTTTGGCAGGAGGATGCACGAGGTCAGTTCTTTTTTTTTTTATATTATCAGAGCAGAATCATTTCATCCATAGTTTTCTTTTTTTTTGGACATGTTTTGTGCCTCTTGATTAGGTCATAAAGCAAGAATGTGTGGCCTATAGCTTTTTCTTTACAAGTGGAAATTTCCAGTTAAACAAATCACAATTTAATGATTTAATTATTAATTTAATAACCATAAATGTTGTAAATGTATAAAAAAGAAGAGAAGAAGAATTAGGATCAAAGGTAATAAGTGTTTAAAGTTACTTCTTCCTGTTATTTCAATAAATTAAATGCTTTCTAATGAATCACTTGTGGCCTCAGAAACAGATGACCTTTACCTTATCTGCTCTCTAGATCACAAAGCCTGAAAGGGAAACTTACCTTTCAATGAATCAATGTGTCGCAAGAAATAACTTTGTTTCTAGTAATTTTTAAAAAGTTATCTTCAAGCTTGTGTTCTATTTTATTTTCAAATCTGCATTGCTTTCTAGCGAAACTAACCGTTCAAGTTCCGCTACATCTCTAGACTGACTCCTATTTATTTCTACTTTCTATTTTGTTTCAGTGGACATGGGCTGTCTGGCATGGGACTTTTAGCATTGATTTCATTTGTGGCTGTGCCTTCCATGTTTGCTGGTGGAATATCAACAGCTTTCCTGATGAAGTATGGTCTTGGTGTCACAATGTAAAATTTCATATTCTAGTCAAACTCACTATGACCACGCTCAACTCAGCAACCACTAGCTCTGAACAATTTTTTCCCATTATTGTAAATACTATATGCTCAGGGGCCATAATCATTCTAAAATGTATACGTAAATCAAATGTATTGTTTGAGACTCTTTATAATTATAGCTTTTGCTACAAGTTTCTAGCATTGTTGAATCAATCAATATTTGATTGTGGTAGCACGATAGAGCATTGAACAAACCAAGCTACTAACATCACTTCTCTATTGTGGCTGTTAACTTGGTAATGTTTGTAGAATTTTCTTTTTACTTAGAGCTGTTTATAACTAAGGCTAATATGTTCATTTTTGGTAATTTTTTTGTATGGGCTTTGTCTTATGTGACATAATGGGACACTACATAATATGACATGTAACAGTGCAATCTGAATGTTATATATTGTGTGCCTGTATTAAGAATCTATAGCTCAATAAACTTAGTTTCTATCAATCTCTCAGCCTAATAGAGAGAAGAAAGATTAAGTCCTGTCTTCCACCATTAAGGAAACAAATGTTTATGAATGCTGTGCATGGATTGGAACACAATGTGCCATAATGAGAGTTACGTAGGCACTCCTCTGCATTAGTGTTATTTATTTTGCAGTGTAATTGCTTGAAGCATGTTAATTGAATGTATTCAAACCTTTTGTTCCAAACAATGACATATACACACATCTTTATATTTATTCCACTGGTAATCAAACTTTTAAAACTTTTTTTTGTTGAAAATCTATAATAAATAAATAAAATAAATTTTCTATATAATAAATTTATGAGTTTGTTTTGTTTTTCTTAATTTAAGTGAATTATTAGTCTTAACTGAACAAGCCATGTTTGACTATTGTGGCCATTGTGTTACTATTTGAGGAAATCTTAGTTAAAAGTTAATCATCATTGAATGCAACTACATTGACATATTGTAAAGCTAAGAAATTTTAGAACCATGATCATTCTGGTTAACTATGATCTTAGAGAAGAGTAGGAAGGTGACTGTTAGAAAAATAAAACATTAAAACTTTAGATCTACTTGACTTGAGAAGT
This sequence comes from Biomphalaria sudanica, assembly GCA_036873155.1. Lineage (NCBI taxonomy): Eukaryota > Metazoa > Mollusca > Gastropoda > Planorbidae > Biomphalaria > Biomphalaria sudanica. The sequence continues at coordinate 9,868 of JAZGLO010003542.1, forward strand.
AAATGACATTAGTTACTGAGTATATGAAATGTGACTTTTGTTTTTCTAAATTTTTAACTGCTGTCAGACTTCGTGTTCACAAATCATTCATTGACTCATTATGTTGAGAGTACCTATGCAGAGAAATCCTTAAGCCAATCAGCAGTTATTCACACCAGTATATCAATTGGTTAGTCTGTTCTTCGCATTATCTAATCAGCTTTCTTTAGGTGACCGGTTCTTATGAGGGCTAGTGAAGTGTGCCTAAACTAGTCTAGTTTTGTACATGATGAAAAATGAGGAATAGATTCAATATCTCTGTCATGGGTAAAACATTCCTAATTAACAATAGATTCAATATCTCTGTCATGGGTAAAACATTCCTAATTAACAATAGATTCAATATCTCTGTCATGGGTAAAACATTCCTAATCAACAGACTTGTTGGAAGGAGGCATTGGAAGCCCAAATCCGCTCTAGAAAAAGCACTGGTCAGAAACCCTGCTGTTGTGCATGATGCATGTATGTCACCATACAGGTCAAGAACATGTGGCTTCCTTGACCAGTCAAGACAGAATTTAGCAAGTCTGGTGCAGTCAAGTTGAAACATTAGATTTAGCCACTCTTCAAATAGTAGAGTTAATATCGTTATCAAAATTCATTACATTCAATGCCTATATTTATTCAACTAAAACAACAATCATCTGATGGACATAGAAATTTATTTGATAAACAATAGCCTTTCACCAAATTAAAAACAAAAAAATTGCAGTGTTGGCATCATTTAACTGTCTTACAAATTACTTGATTCAAAAGTGTATAATACATACACATTTTGTTTTTAGGAAATTGTGTGAAAACAAAGCAGACAAATAATGGTTGACAGATCTTGTGTAGTGCGAAAATAGTCTAACAAAAGGAAAGTTGTAGGTACACTATCCTATCACCTAAAGGGTGAAGTATCACCCCCCCCCTTTTTTTTTCCCTTTGATGTGGTGGTCAAGTACTTAAGCATTAGCTATAGAATAATGGTATATTTGGTTCAATTCCTTTTAGTGTATTTCCAGTTTTTAATTAAATGATCAAAGCTGTTGTTTTTTTCCCTTTCTCAAGAGAAAATTTCTAGCAACAGAGACAACAACCTTGAAGCCATGTGATTACAAGTTATCAGCACTGATGCATAGAGTAGTAGACAACACCAAAGCCCTAAGTGTAATTGAATAGTATGGATCCATACATTAACATTCAGTACACAATTAAGGCAATAAGTTAAATAAGCAAAGCATTGCAATCTGTGAGATAGTGAAACAGTGTGACTAGAAATACATTGCAATGCAAGTAATTAACACATTTCACTCAATGCCAAATGTCAGGCACAGATCTGTACAATAAGTAGAAAAAATACACAACCTACCAGTCTGACCACAGACTTCAAGACTGGGATTTCAAGAAATGTTTTGTTTTCATTGAAATGCAATTAGAATGAACCTAAAATATAATTTAAATCACTGGAGTACAAGGTCATGGGCTGTCTGTCCAACTTGATACAATAAATGAATCATAATACAAATAGTAAAAAAAAATATTGGAAGAATTATATTGAATGGTTTTACTTGTTTCAGTGTGGTAAAAATGAGCATGCATAATAAATAAGCAGTAGTGTTATCCCAAGACTTTTCCATCTAGGAACTGGAACCTCCATAAAGTGAAACATTTTTTTCTTTCAGATTGACTTCATTTCATTTTTTTTTAAATAAAGAAAACAAAACAAATAATGCTAACAAATTATTATTTCAGATTGAAAATGATATGTACAATATTGACAGAAGATAAAATTTAAAACTATAACAGACACCTAATTAAAAAAAAAAAGATAATGATTTATAAATTAATCATAAAACTTTTTTAATACAGTATGTATGTGTGTAAGCAATAATACTGTAAAGTCCAAAATCTTATATTACTAAAAATTTATTTAGAAAAATTAATCCTTGGTTCTAAAACTATGATGACAAGGTCTGCTTGTTACAGAAGCCATTACTTTATAAATGTGTAGAAAAAAAGTTGCTGAATTTTCACTGACCCTCACAAAGAGAGAACATAACTATTCCACAAAAAGATGTGATGCAACTAATAATTTATTCCTCTGTCTATGGAGTATCAAGATGTACAACCAGAACAGTACCATCTATCATCAACAAATACACATCCTCTTGTTACATCTATCATCAACAAATACACTTCTGCCAACAACTATCATCAATACATGTCATCTCCTTATATTTGTCATCAACAAATACACATCTTCTGCTAACATTAATCCTCATCAAATACCATCCTTTGCTAATATCTATTGCCAACAAATATCCATTCTCGACTAAGACATATGATCTGCAAATTCATTTGCAGGTATAAAGAAAAAAAAAAAATACTTTAAAAAAAAGTTGATCCCAATAAGTAAATGCTTAAAAAAAAACAGCAAATAAAGCGAAACTCCAGATGAAATACACTTGCAGACATGCCTACCCCAAGACCCAGAATGTGGAACACTCAGGTTGAAAATGTGGAACTTTGGGCCCCAATGTGGAACATAAACGTGTTTAAGTTTGGTATCCACATTGCGTGCAATAATAATAATGATAATTATAGCTTTTATATATACATTCATGCTTATAGCATGCTCAGAAAGCTATGGTCCAATCTCATTTGTGGACCAGTGGGGAGGAGGGGATATCTGGGAGAAGGTTTCCCGTGCTGCCTTTAGGCGCTCAGTAAACACAACTCTGCTCGAGTCAGGTGTCGAGCCTCGAACTCCCTTCATAGGTAGTCAAGCCACACCAAGTTCAAGCGTACTTAGCCTCTGTATCAAACATGAAAAACCAGCTTAGTACAAAAAATATTTTAATAGCTGAGCTAAAAAAAATGCAATAGCAGCAAAAGATAAAAAATCTCATTACACAGTGGCTGAGTTGTAAAGCACTTGGATTCTGAACCGAGGGTTCCGGGTTCCATTCCTGTTGAAGAATGGGATTTTGAATTTCTGGATTTTAGGGTGCTTCAGTGTCCACCCAGGGTGGGTACCAGACATTAGTTAGGGATAAGTAAAGGCAGTTGGTTATTGTGCTGGCCACATAACAGGGCCACAGAAACAGATGACATTTACATCATCTGCTCCATAGATCACAAGGTCTGAAACTTTTTTTTACTACACAATTGACCTTTCCCAGAAGAGCCTGTTGGAAAAATCTGTTGATGGGAAGTACTGCGACTTTGTAAGACTTTGTTGCATGCAGTTGATTTCACAGTTCGGGGTATATATGTATATATATATATATATATATATATATATAAATGTACCCAAGATGTGGGTCTTGAGCCAACTCGCCTGCCTTCAAGTGGCCAACTGCATAATTGGATGCTTGAAGCAAAAGCACTTGCTTCTCATCCTATTGCTGCAAAGTTAATGGAAATCCCAGCTACTACTGAGACTGAAACCGTCTTGCATCAGGATGCCACAACAAAATTTCATAGACATTTAGAAAGTTTTCAGGTAATTTGTTTTACTATTTCAGCAATTTTTTTTCCAAACATAAGTACTTAAAACTAGTCTAATTAAAATGTGTGTTCCTTTTTAATTTAAACATTGTTTTAAAAATATTTCAGGTAACTAGTTCACAAGAGGTCCCACTTTCTATAGGTCTTGCAGAAGCTGCCAGAGGTGATGCTGAAGCTTATTTTCAAGCCTTTCAAGGCATGGTTTCTGACCTGGCAGATTCTATGTCATCTCCAAATTTAAGGGATATCAACCGAGCCAAGATAATCACTTCAATTAAGGTAGTTAACATCTATTTGAATCAAATGCCTTTATAGTTTTATTATTTTACATAACAATATGAATGGTAAGTATCAAAGTATTATGTTCACTGATACTGACCATTGCGAAGACATAGCCCTAGACCGCACAATTGGAGAGAGATGGTGACCATAGCTATGGACAGCGAGAAAACATGGGCCTCAGATCTTGAAGAAAAGCATGCCATACAAAAAATAGCCAGCTCCTCTACCACCAAAGCGAAAGCCACCTTGACCTGCAATATATGTGGATGGGAGTGTCTCTCCAAAATAGGGCTCCACAGCCATATGAAAAAGTGTTCCAAATGTACCATAGTTGTTCTATGGTTCTATTGGAGACCAATATGAATAGTAAATATATATTTTTTTTTTTGAGGGCTACATCATTGATACATGTGCAGCTAATGGCCCCCTTATTGCCATGTTTGACAAGCTAAGGGAAAACTTATTGCATGCAATTGTGTAGAAAATTATCACCAGAAGAAAGGGAACCCTTCTATGCACAGCTAAGTTTGCGTGCCTCATGCACCTCCTTGCAAACTTTGGTTCAGCTGCAGATAAAGGTCTTGGGCTGTTTGAAGATGCAGTAGTGGAAGGAAAGACACATGCTCTAATGCAGAGAGAAGCAAGTGGCTGTTTCAGGCTTGTGAGCACTCACAGAAAAAGGTAGTGACAAAGCAGGAGGTGGAGCTTTATGGAAGACATACTTAAACAAAGTCATTAAAAGTCATTTATGGCCACAGAATCAACATAGCCTTTCATGATTGTGCTGCAGTGTATTACCACCATGCTGACATAGAAGCTTTCCTTGCTGAACTGCAAGATAAAAATAGATTGCTACAAGCTGTCTACACTGACATTAAAGAAAAGGTATGCATGGGAGTACATTTTTAAATTTATTCTTGCTCTTTGTTAATTTTTATTTATACTTTAAATGGTTTCTTCTTTGTCTTCTTCAACTTCAGGTTTTTCTTGGAGGCTGAAGGGCTATAGGCATAATATAACTTATATAACTGACCATTTTGGCAACTTCTGGAGATGGAAGATATATAAGAACTTAAACACCATATACTCCAGATGAAGGTTACCCTAGACCGGTAGTCAAGAGATGGTAGAGAACCTTTTCAACAAGCTCTCATGTTTGACAGTGAACATTTATAACAAAAGATGTTATTTATAACATTCTTTTTGAACCTATAAATGATGAACACTTGGATAGCTTGTCGATAATGGCACTGGAGCTAATCAGCACAGAAATGCTAATTACACTAGAAAGGCAGGCCTAAGATAAACTACCTGGTGGCCATCTCTGGGAACCTGCAAATCAGGTGCTCAAAGCTGGGGCTGATTGTCCAACAACAAATGAAAGGGACTTTGCCCTTCTTGACTACCTGAGGACCAAACCATCTGCTAACCTTACGACCATGGAAACCATAATTCTAGGGATAAACCATAAGCCAATGACATGGTTTCTGTCCCTTCCTCCCAAGAAACAAGAGTCTGTGCTAGCAGATATCAAGCTGAAACTGCCTTCATTAAGAATGGTCATTAATGATGGAAAAATACGCCTTGTTCCCAAAAAGAGAAGTTGAAAGAGAAACAGCAGAAACAGGAAGATTATACAAAGCTCAAAAGAATGCCCGACAGTTTACCAGAGATTTGGTTGCTGTAGAAGGTCTATGGAGCTTAGAGGACAACAAAAAGAAAAAAATGATTGATCCAAAGAAAACGACCTAAATGCTATAATACCATCTGCTAACCTTACAACCATGGAAACCATAATTCTAGGGATAAATAATAAGCCAATGACATGGTTTCTGTCCCTTCCTACTAAGAAACAAGAGTCTGTGCTAGCAGATATCAAGCTGAAACTGCCTTCATTAGGAATGGTCATTAATGATGGAAAAATACGCCTTGTTCCCAAAAAGAGAAGTTGAAAGAGAAACAGCAGAAACAGGAAGATAATACAAAGATCAAAAGAATGCCCAACAGTTTACCAGAGATTTGGTTGCTGTAGAATGATTAATCCAAAGAAAACTACAGAAATGCTATAATAGCACAAATCAATCATGTGATAGGCATTCAAGCTCCAAAAGATCAATTCACTAAATCCACCAGTAAGTAACCAAAGTACTGGAACAACTAGAAAGTAATTGGATAAAAATTGTATCCGTTTCTCAAGTGGAGAACACAAAGCCAAGTGGCGCTGCATTGAAGAACAAAAGCCCCCACGATCAAAGAATAGCTATGGCTGAAAAGCGTGCTCAGATTTTTTAATGCCTTTTTGCTGAAAGAGAAAAAAGAGGAATAGCACAACAAAGGGACAAGCTGCCCATTTGTATCACAGATCTTTCTCTTCTAGATAGAAAAATAGTTGAACACCAGACTATTCAAGACAACACCACCTGCTGGCATGAAGTAGAAGGAATTCACATAACCTCCAAGAATACAATCAGAACTGAATTTCATAGCAAGTACCTTGACTTTGCAGGTGAAATTTGGTACTTCTGCAAGATTTGAAAACTGGTTACCTAATTATTTATTAATGTATGTGTGTATACTTTATCTATGTTTAGAAGTTGAAAAGTTGTAAACATTATTCACAAGACATGTACCAAATGTGGGACAAAAAAATTCTTTAAAATACAAAGACAAAGAAGAGGTCCGAAAAATTAACTAAAAAGTTTTGAACCCATTATCCAATTTTCAAAATTCTTTTTGTGTCATTTATATCTCAATGGCATCTTATATGCTGAGCTTGTGGGGGGAGTCAGACCCAAGGGCCGCCCAAAACTAACCTATAGAGATGTCTGCAAGCGAGACATGAGAGCCACAGAAATCAACGAAAGTATGTGGGAAGAAATAGCCAACGACTGGAGTGCATGGAGACAGACTGTGCGTGCTGGGATGATCCTCGCTGAGATCAAAAGAAACAAAGCGGCCTTAATCAAGAGGAAAAGAAAGCTGCCATGTCAGCTAGCATTGAATCAGATGCATATACATGCACGAATTGTGGCAAAGTCTGCCGCTCTAGAATTGGCTTGATTAGCCACACCAGATTCTGCCCCATCTCAAGATGAAACCAAAACCAGTGACTCATCTAGGCGCATCCATTACCTTCCGAGACAAAAAGGAGCCAAAATAATATTAATAAATAATGAAAATAACTGCAATTTTTTTTGTCAGAATTTAGATTTGGCAAAACAAAAATTTGTCAATGCAAAATGGCGGAACATGTGAGCTTATTTCATGATTTTGCAGGACGGTTCCACATAATGTGGGGCAGTAGGCATGTCTGCACTTGACAAAAATAATGATGTCAATGCTGAAGTGGATGACAAATGTAGAGAATTTCTATCAATGTCACTGTGTGAATCAATGAAAACATTTATTTTGTTGGCTGTTGGTTTTTTTTTACTTCAGAGCCAAACAAAAGTGTCAAAGTATAAATATCGCCTTTCAAACGTTTTTTATTCTTTAAATAATCACACTTAGAATGCCTGTTTTTGCCATTCATAGAGTTAATCAAAATATTGTATAATTCATCAACAAATTAGTTTAACATCTATAATTTTTATTTAATTAACTTTAAAAGTTAAAAATGTTGCAATTAAAATAAAATTGTTTAAAAGTCTCGACTTTTCAGACCTGTAACCTTCAACATATTTTTAAACTTTAAAAAATGGAGAGAAAAAAAGTGTCTTGAACGTATTCTCAATGGAAAAAGAAAACATCTTTTAAAACAAAAAGTTGTCCTTAAAATTGCTTTAGGCTCTAGACTCAAATAATATATCACAAACTGTTAAGGAAAGCACATACAATGAATTTTAAAAAAAAAAAAAAAAAAACTTTCCCTCGCAACAGTATAAAAGAAAACATTCACAGCACTCAATGATGTAATGTTTGGTGGTTTTGTTGAAAAATCCATAGCCGAGAAATCAAGAATCAGACACACTGTAGCTGGCACTGTTCTTCCTAATATTCTTCCTTACAGCAGTTACAGGGCTCTTTATGCTCCCACTGCCGTTGGAACGACTCACCTTTGGAGCCAGGCCAGAGCTAGACTCTTGCACAGAATCAGAACACTGTCCATTCATTCCTGTCAAGATATATGACAAATTAGAAACAAAGTGAGAGGATTTTGAAAAATACTTTTTTAAAGTGATATAATCTTTTGAAAGTTTTAAAAGCAAAGAAAACACTCATTACAATTTGCAAAATCAAATTTGTATAAACTAATTTTAAAATGTGCAATAAAAATTATATATTCATAAATTTTACAATTCTATCCCTGTAGTTCAGACATCCCATTTAGAAAACTTTGTTTACCAGAATTTATGTTCAAACTAATCTGAACTACAACAAAGTTCAAGCAAAATGGTCCAACCATTAAATAAGACTTATGTTTCAAACAAAGTGATCTAAACAAACATACACTGCTGAGAAATAAATTAAGAATGGACTTCCATTTCAGAGAAATAAAAACTTTCCAGCCACACCTATCAAGTTTATACAATCATATTAAACACTATTATCATTAAATGAATGTGTACCGTCAATGCTGGCGGCACTCCTTGTCACGTGCCTCCTGCGTTTAAACTCTCCCCCATGGCTGTTACTGTTGTTGATGTTGCTACAGGCAGCAGACCCTGGTACTTGTGAGTTGGCATGGTGACTTTGCATGCGGTTCCAGTGTTCTCTGTCTTGTAAAAATTTCCCAACTGTATAGCGAGGCATCTAAACAAAAAAAAAGTTACCTGTAACATGATGTCACTGACAATCTCAAAAGGAAGAAATAATCTCTTCTTTTAATGAGGGACATGAAAGTTCCCAGATCATTACAATAACATGATTTATTTAAGAGTTCAAAGAGGGGGAAAAAAAGTTTGGCGCTTTAAAAAAAAAATAATTTTAACCAAAATGAAAGTAACATTTTAAATTTAAAAAGAAATTATACAAATACTCATTTGAGTTTAGAAGTGTTGAAATGAAAATACACCTTTAGAAAACCACTAATAAAAAGATGGTGATTTGATATTTACAAAAACAATGTGAATAGAAAATTGTATCTCTTGCAGACATTATGGACCCAATTCATACTAAAAATTCAAATATTTAAAGATTCAGTTTGATCAATAATATAAAGTGATAGAAAAAGACTTCTGCCAAATTTTTTATTAATGTCTAACAAATTTCAATAGAAATTGTGATTATTTACTGCTTATTTAATGATAACTGAAGTTATCTACAAGGATTATTAGGTCTGTGACATTACTACTGGGGAAATTGGCCATTCTTTCAAAAACATTTAAAAATAGCTCAGAAGTTTCAAGGAAGTGAAGAAGGATTAATTGTTTTTTTGAATCATTTCTAGAAGATTTAAGTATTTAAGGGAAGCAAAAGAGAAATGATTAGTTAACAAGCCAGTTGGAAAGGGAATATAAACTAGAGAATTTACTTGTGGATATAAACATAAACCTTAACAAAAAAAAATCTATCTCTATATGAACAAGAAGAAAAGCAGAACAACATTTCTAAGATATTATCTCTACATGCATTTCAAATACAACAAGACTATACGCAAAAATATTATTTATATTATAAATCTAGTATAAAGACGAGATTTTGGTTTTAGAATTAAGTTTTTTTTTTTCAGGTTAATAAGATTTTCAGGAATCTTAAAAAAATAATTCACAATTTAAGGTTGCAATAAATTATTTTGAAATGTAAATAACGTTAAACAACCCTCTTAAAGTAACAATTTCTAACTTCAAAGTAAAATCCTTGTGATTGTTAACATTAGGATCTTCACAATGTGTGAAAACAAAACTTTCACTCACCTTGCCCTTGAGTTTGCGTCTGCCTAATCGAAACTCTCTGCCAGTCTGAAAAAAGAGGTTATTTTTTTTAGATTAATGAGTTAGCAAAAATATGAAACATTAATGACCTTTGCCATTCCATATAACAAATGCGTTACAGATAAACCACAAGTGTGATAAGTTGAAAAATAAAGCTTATGATAAGTTGAATAATAATTCTTGCAAGTATATCTGTCTTTCTTTTCATTTTCTTACAATCACATTTTATGTGGTGACCTAAATGACATTTTTACTAATGAGACATTGTGTTTCTAGATTATAGAAAACAAACACAAGACTCTATGGAATAGAAAACAAACACAAAACTCTGGAATAGAAAACAAACACAAGACTCTATGGAACAGAAAACAAACACAAGACTCTATGGAATAGAAAACAAACACAAGAATCTATGGAATAGAAAACAAACACAAGATTCTATGGAATAGTAAACAAACACAAGACTCTATGGAATAGAAAACAAACACGAGACTCTGGAATAGAAAACAAACACAAGACTCTATGGAATAGAAAACAAACACAAGACTCTATGGAGTAGAAAACAAACACAAGACTCTATGGAATAGAAAACAAAACAAGACTCTACAAACACAAGACTCTATGGAATAGAAAACAAACACAAGACTCTATGGAATAGAAAACAAACACAAGACTCTATGGAATAGAAAACAAACACAAGACTTTGTGGAATAGAAAACACAAGACTCTATGGAATAGAAAAAAAAACAAGACTCTGTGGAATAGAAAACAAACACAAGACTCTATGGAATAGAAAACAAACACAAGACTCTTTTGAATATAAAACAAACACAAGACTCTATGGAACAGAAAACAAACACAGGACTCTACCCCTGATATAAGCTTGCCCACTCTGGCCTTAAAGCTTTGAGAGTTGGAGAATTTGGGTAAATGTGCAAAAGTTCCAGTTAATATTTTTTCAAAGTCTGAATCGATGCGAAGAGGTTCATCTGTTACCCTTTCATTTTCCCACCAGGGAACAATGTCTGGAATACCGCAAGCTGGTCCTGGCTCATGGAAGAAATCACTTTGCTCATCGTCAGCTGGAAATAGAAAATATTGGAACATATTTTACGATTTGACTTATAGAAAAAAAAACAATTTTCAATAAATAAACATCGCCAAGCATGATTTTATACAGAAACTTTTATTAATTAAGTTGTTAGTTTTGAGTATGAAAATCTAACCATGAGATAACTGATCAATGTTAAGTTTCTTAAATGCCTAAAAGTGTTTTGATTTAATTGTAAATATAATGACTTTTTAAAACAAACATTTTAAATAAATCATAATGATGAATAATCCTTCTTTATTTATTTAGATCTAAACAATCTAGTGAAGAAGCGGGGGGGGGGGGGGGGGGGGGGGGGGGGCTGCAACTGTATTTCCACCAGAAATACTGCACAATTCCTCAATAAGAATGATTATGTCATTAATTTTTAATTTTTGGACTTGAAGACAAGCCTTATTATTATTATTATTAGTTAAGTAATTATTATCATCTTGTAACTCTGCGAAGGCTAATACAAATTATTCAATCTTCCATTACTGTTAAAACAATTTAAATCGAAATATCAAAATATGAGCTTACCTTCTCTAGTATCTTCATTGTTTACATTCAGATCACTGTCAAACTCACTGCTACTCAAGGAACTCTCCCTTTGACAAAAAAATAAAATGAATTAATAACCAAATAATGGAATGTCTCAAAACAGCTAATATCTCTGCAGGTCCAATGTTTATCAGTTAGAATACTGACATAATTAGAGGATCAAACTTACTGTGACACACTAGCGACCTCCATCCTGTCCATGCTTGAAGTCATTCCCTGCGCCGAAAACTCTGGTCGGCTACAATAGCTGTAGTCTACGCGGCTTTTGCTGCTTCGCTTTCGTTTGCCAGCAGTTACAGCATGAGAGACATAGGACGGTGTGCTTCTAAAGCTTGGGTAAATTGATTTTTCACAAGTTAATGGTAACTCTTCTTTTCTTTTACCACACTGTTTGTCTCCTGAGGCTGAGTCTGCATCTGAAGGAAACTGATCAGTTAACGGAGAAGAATCTACCGCCATTGTTTTGTATTTCCTCCTGCGCCTCTGAGGACGTAGGGGGGAGAAATTCTCTGTGAACGAATCAGATTCCACTGGTGGTATAGGATCCACAAGA